>PVHP010004560.1:0-70428 GCA_004024765.1 Zapus hudsonius | reverse complement strand
GGCCACGAGGGAGGGAGGAGAGGGGCGGCCCTAGGAGAAGATAAAGTAGAGAGGAGTGAAACCATCTAAGTGGGGTGAGGAGAGGGGATGGAGGAGAGAAGTTATGGCCGGAGGGTTAATCAAAATTAAAGTTGTTATGAACAAGCCATATGGAAATCTATTTCTTTGCTAGGTATATAATGTATATGTTAAAGACATTTAGGCAGACGTTCTTTAGGGGGGAGGGGTAAATGATGCTATGCCCAGATGCCATAGATTATTACAAGAAAATTTAGTGCTAGAGCTGGGATACCTTCCAGCCCAGTTGTTGGTCAGGGAAGCCCCTGAAACTCCCCCCACCCCTGCCAACCCAAAGCAGAAATAGATGGTAAGACCCTATATATATATATATATATATATATATATATATATATATATATATGCATGAGCTGCAGGTCAATGAGAAATCCAGCCAGAAGGGGTTCAGTGAAGCAAGGATTTGAGGGGGGGAAAGGGAGGGCAGTGGGAGTAGATTATGACTATGTAGACTGTACAGATGTATGGAAATTATCAACAAAAAGTTTTTAAAAATCCAGGAGTGGTACATGCCTTTAATCCCAGCACTAAGGAGGCAGACATAGAAGGATGTCTGTGAGCTTAAGGCCAGCCTGGAACTACAGAGTGAGTTCCAGGTCAACCTGGGCTAGAGGGAGACTTTATCTTGAAAAAAAATGTTTAAAGAAAATTCCAAATTGGTAAATTTCTTAAGTTATTTCATTTCAAAATAATGGTCAACTGCCCAAGGTATTTTAGATGCTGCTTGATATATTCATAAATGATGTAATGTATCACATTTAAATATGTCAGACACAGGAAATTATATAAATATATATCTCATAGATCATAATGGTTAATAGAGTAATATGATCCAGGAAGTTCTTTTATTATGACTCTATAAATTTTCTTTCCTTAAGAGCTTCCTTTCTGCCTATTCACACTCATCTCTTGCAAAGCTTAGTGGTCAGCCTTATAGCAATGTCAGACAAAAACACTTTACAAATGCACAAAACACCATGTGATGCTTGGTTAAAGGGAACTAAAATCTGAGAGTCTCAGAAGAAGCCACACCTGTGTTATTAGAGCTTCAGTGACTGGCTCCAGAAATTGTGGTGAGTTAAATGCTCCAGGTCCAGAGCCCAAATTATCTTAGATTAAACTTTTAAAATAGCAAATGTGTCATCTTTTTCTATGTATGACTTGACATCTCCATGACTATCTGAGATACCCTTCTAGCATATTCCTTATTAATAGACCTAGGAATGGCAGGCACCCTGCTGATTTCCCCTGAAGTAAAATCACTCTTTCATATGGTAGGTAGGGCTCACAGTAACAGATTTTTTTCTGCTTTCCAACATCATGAATATGGGACACTTCTCTGACAATGCAAGTTCTGACTTTAATTCACCTGTGTAACTTATACAAGTCTTTCCAGTAGGTCCAATTCCAAATGGTTTCAAATTGTTACCCTCTCAACATAGGGTCCTCTCTGTCTAATAATCTGATTCATCCAGACCACCACCACCATGCAGACTTCCTCAACCTGCTGATGTGAGTGCAGAGAATGGTTTGTGATGTGGACACCCTGAAATGGGGAGAATCCCTGACCCCACAATGTCCCAATACAGCCTGAAGCAGTTAGAGGTACAATTACATCCCCAAGTCTCCCTGAGGCTTGTCTCCATCCCCTGGGCTATAAAGTTTTCTCTCTATTCCTTTTCTTCTTTTTTCAATGTAAACAAAGAGGCTGGAATGGAAGATGCTCAGAGCTGTCTCCTCTGCTCTCCATCTCTCCCACCTGACCATACTCAGTCTAGCTCTGTGATTTTAGAACCACCTACTGTTACTGTAATTCAGTACATCTGGACTGAGAAGGATTCTCTACCTCTCCCCGCCTCAGTCACATCATCCAAGGGAGGGCAAGGCCCCTCATTTTCAGGACAGTTTCCCTCTGCATCTTCTCATAGCACGTAACACCCCCTTTCTTTACCTAGGGTTCTGTAGATTCCCCATCTCCATCACTTTGGATTTCATCAGTTTCTCCTGATACTAAATAAAAGTCTTGGGCCCAAGAAATAGTCTGTTAACTGTTTCCCTCTATCTTGAACTCAGAGCCTAAAAAAAGCTGTACCTATTTCTGTTGGAAGTGAGTCAGAGAAGCACCACCAGCTCAGTCAGAAGATTGAGCCAAATGCCTTTTCTTACCACTGTTCTTGGATGAGGTTTAGTGAACATTGCATTCATTCACCATTATTCATTCATTCATTCATGCATGCATGCATGTATTTAGCAAGCACTTCCTGAACATTTAATATGACATCATGTGAGGGCCCAGAGTATAATATAATAAACTCCTTGTTATATTATAGGTCTCCCTCTGAGCTACTAAAATTCTTTAAGTTTTAGAGTAAGCCTATAAAAAACAAAACTACTGAACATTTATGGGCAGAGCCATAAATGTTGAAACAAAGGAATGTTGCCTTGGATTCATTAAAAGTTACAACATTTGAATGCATAACATTTCCAATACCCAAAGAGTACCACTCATGTAAGGTGCAAATTAGTATTAGGAAAACTTTTGTAATAAAAAGTAACACACATACATATATGCACAACGCATGTGCACACACATACTGCATTTTATCCTTAAGATGATGTGGAAGCATCTTCTTTCTATGCTAAGACAGAGTTACACGCTGCAGGAGTTGCAAAGCTTGTCATTCCACCTTTCGGAGTCTTCTACACAAAACAGAAGCAGCACTAAGAAGTTCCAGTATTCATGTTCTAGTCTCAGCTCTGCCACTCATTCATTACATTACCACTAAGAGTCTTAACTTTCTAGCAAATCAAGATGGACAGAATACATGATCAGGTGTAATTGTAATGTTCTGATTCTTCTGTTTCTGAATCAACCAGAAATGGGTATCAATGCAGACACATCAAATAGCAGACAAGCTCTATCCAGCCTACCTTTCTCGAGGATTCTTTCACCTGAGAGCATTAGTGACATCATCATCTCTGCATCGCCAGCATCGAGTCCAATCTGTGTCTTGTGATGCTGTTCTTTTCTCTGCCCTCTTGAAACGCTTTAGTCTAGTGCTCAGCTGCACCTTCTTTAAGTTAGCTCTGTCTTTGGCTAGTATGCCATTATACAGCTTTCTTTTCCTTCTCAACCCATCCAAACATCTGCTTTGTGATCACTTCCTTGGGCTTTCAATAGAGACCTCACTGCTTGGTCCTTCCTCTGTGAAGCATTTCTCAGAGACTCTATTGCTACTCATGATCTAAACTTTCACTTTATATTCCATGCTCACTATCATGAAATTCCACCTGGGGATATTCAATTGACTATAAAACAGTTTCCCTTCGAAGTACTCCCACTTCCTGAAATTCAACATATTTGAATCCAATTATTCATCTTCTCAGAGTAGCTCTATTTTCTTTTCTCAATCAACAATCCTTCTATCCATCTAAAACCATGGGTTGTATGGAAATCAGAATGAGATGCTTTTAAATATTAGAGGAGTCCTATATTATAAACACATGCCATATATTTTTTTATTTTTTTAAAATATTTTATTTATTCATTTTCAAGGAGAGAGAGAGAGAGAGAGAGAGAGAGAGAGAGAGAGAGAGAGAGAGAGAGAGAGAGAGAACACCAGGGCCACCACCTTGTGGGTCTGGCTTATGTGGGTCCTGGGGAATTGAACCTGGGGCCTTAGGCACTGGAGGTAAGTGCCTTAACTGCTGAGCCATTTCTCCAGCCCCATGCCAAATATTTTTAACATTTTCAAAAGCATCTCAATCAGCACCAAAATTTATTCTTTGGATTATGTTTGAGATTTACCATTATATTTACAAATATGCTAAAGAGTTAGGCTAGAGAATCTGGTAGATCTGTGTTCCACTAGGAGGTGGAACAAATTATGGTTCCTCACTAAAAGTGAATTAGTTCTTAGAAAGCAAAACACACACTTATTTTCACAGTAAATTCAAATATAAATAAGTTCTTAGTTTAGGTAAGATTATGTTACCATAATACATCAGGCCAGAATGATGGATGTGTGAACAAAACTAAACCAGGAGGGCTGGAGAGATTGCTCAGTGGTAAAGGTGCTTGCCTGTAAAGCCCAACAACCTGAGCTCGATTCCCCAGTACCCATGTAAAGCCAGATGCACAAAGCAGCACATACATCTGGAGTTCATTTGCAGTGGCTCAAGGCCCTGGGTGTGTCCCCCTCTCTTTTACAAAGGAATAAAATATTTTTAAAAAACTAAAACAAGAAGTGGTTTTTGGAGTTCTTTAGATCTGCAATTATGAATTAAAGTACTAATAAAAAGTATAAAAATAAATAAAACGTTATTTATTTATTTATTTTTATACTTGACCACTGAGCATGTTTCTGCTTTCAGTGTGTATGTCTAGTGAGCCTGTACAGGAGATTTGGGGCTTGTGGTCACTGACACTGAGAACCTTGCCAGTCACAGTCCTTGAGTATTTTGTCATGTGCTTTTATACTATCACCTCAATAGGAGAAATTGAGCTCTATTGTTTTTGATTATTCTCATTGGGGACACTGAGGTAACTCAAGGTGAGAAGACAGTTCAACAGATAGAATGAGAAAAGTTGTTACAACTTCCTGTTGTGTGAATTATGTTTGGCATTGAGAGGTGTACAAAGAATTATAAACTTACTTTTATCTTTAATAAACCAAAACCCATTTTCAAAGGTAAGATACAAATACAAAGAGTTAGAAAGTACTAGGATTAAGAAGGTAATAGTAATATAATGGAATGATAAACATTAAAGTCATGGCATCTTTATCATAAAATGAAGAGGTCAGAGGTCAGGGTTAAGGAAGCAGGAGCTAGTAAGGGAGCGAGACCTACAGAGATGGGCAAGGGGTCATCAGGTAGACAGGAAGAGGACACTGGAAGAGAATAGAGTAGCATGAACAGAAACAGAAGCACACATTAGTTCTCAGAGGGCTACCTGGAAGACCTTTCCTCAAGGTACCACCCTCCAAGGCTCTGTAACCTCCTAACAACGTCCCATTAGGGAATATGTTAATGGTGTGGTGGCTAGAGTTCAGAGTTTGACTAAGTTTACAGGGAGGGAGAAAACTGAAAATGTAGATTTACTCCAACCCTCAAATGTGTAATCAAGGAGTTTGGACTTAATCCAAATATCAGTAGCAATCCACTGAAACTTCCAGAAAAGAAGTGCTGCATAGACTAAGTAGTGACTATTTGTGACAGGAAATAATGAACGCATGGTAAGTATACTATTTTAAGAAGACTAATTTGGCAAATGTCAGATTAGAGGAAGAAGGCTATATTGGTCTGGGTTATATAGAATTTAGGATGTGCAAGAGGTCTATGCGGTATAGTAGCACACTCTTTTTGGTTACTATAACTACACCAGAAGCTTGGTCCTTTATAAAGAAAAGAGGTTTGCTTAGCTCACAGTTTGCCAAAAATCCAAGATCAAGGAGCAGATCTGTTTGACCCCTGGTGAGGGTCCCCTTGACTGGGTGACAACACAGGAGAAATGAAAAGAAATTGCATGAATGTGGAGGGGAAAGGATCACATATAGCCATAAACATTTGGGGTTCAGGTTTGGTCTTTCTATAACAACACTCTCCATAGAAATAACTCTTCCTGAGGCTGGAGAGATGACTCAGGGGTTAAGGCACTTGCTTGTAAAACCTAATGACCTGGGTTCAATTCCCCAGTATACACATAAAGCCATACGCACAAAGTGGTGCATGCATCTGGAATTTGTTTGCAGAGGCTAGAGGCCCTGGAGCATACATTCTTTCTCTCTCATCTCCCTATTTGTAAATCAAAATATTTTAACATATTTGCTGTCAATAATTAGATACATCGTGTGAGCAAATATTGTGCTGGTACCCCCAGTTTCCTCTTCCCTGTCCCCAACTCGCTGGGGGTCCTCCTTGGTGGGTTTACTGGATCAGTCCATGGGGTAGGGGATCATGAATTGTACAGAGGTAGCCAGGTTTTTTTTTTTAGTTTATGCATTGTTTCTGAGGGGGGCAATGACTCTGGATATTCTCCCCCACCATGGCTCTTACAATCTTTTCGCCCCCTCTTCCGCTCAGTTCCCTGAGTCATGGTGGGTGAGTTTTAAGTCTGCTTTATTGTTGAGATCTTAAGAGTCTCTGGACTTCTGCTTTGGATTGTGTTGAGTTTCCTCCATGTCTGTTTCCATTGTGCTTTCATAGGTTATATTACTTGCAGTGGAGGTAGGCCTCTTGTTTAACATAGGTTTCATCTGGGCCCTATATGATAGGTTAGGGGTCATTCATGTCCTTCCTGGATGTCTGCTATCATCCCATGTCTTGTTGGTGGAATTCGGTTCTCCATGGTTCTTGTTGAGCTCTGGAAAAAATTTAAAAATAGAAATAACTCTTTCTGCAAGATCAGTGTTAATCTCTCCAAGGGTAAGTTCTCAAAACCTAAATGGTTTCCAGTAGACCATACCCCCCTTAAGGTTCTACCAACCTCTTAGTACTGCAACATTAGAGAACACATGTCTGTCCCATGAACTTGTGGATAGAGAACAATAGCCAAACTAGAGCCTATAAGATCTGAATGTATCATATCAGCAATGGGACTGCAAAGCACATGACAAAATACTCAAGGGCTGTGACTGGCAAGGTTCTCAGAGTCAGTGACCACAAGCCCCAAATTTCCTGTACAGGCTCACTAGACATACACACTGAAAGCAGAAACATGATTCTATTTTCTCTCTATGCTTCTAGCTTTATTCTTTGTGTTTGACAGAATTGTAAGCAGGTGCCTCAGAGTGTCTTCTAACTGACCCACACCCTTAAATGATTCCCTCCATACTGAACAATGATCATAGTCATAGCTTCCTTTTTAATATTTATTTATGAGAGAGAGAGAGAGAGAGAGAGAGAGAGAGAGAGAGAGAGAGAGAGAGAGAAAGAGACAAATAGAGAATGAGCATGCCAGGGCCTCCAGCCACTGCCACCAAACTCCAGATGCATGTACCACTTTGTTCATCTTGCTTTAATGGGCACTGGCGAATTGAACATAGGCTCTTCTGCTTTGCAGGCAAGCACCTTAACCTCTGAACCATGTGTGCTGCCTCTCCAGTTTCCCTGTGTTGCGCATGAAGGTCATGAACTTGCAATACTCCTTCCTTACCTCCCAGAGCTGGAATACAGGTATGCCCCACCTGGCTGAATTTATATAATACATTTTTTATATAATACATTTTTTAGACTAACTTCTTTGATCGCTTTTGGATTTAGTCTTTTTCAGTTCTCTTGAAAATATCACACTTAAAATAGAGCATAAAGTTGAGATGCAGTACAGAGCTAGAGCACATCCTGCTATTAATTCTTAACCTGTGCATTGTAAGAGAACATTAGAATTTTAGAGTCAGAAAATATTTTAGAGAAACCTGCAAGTCAATGTTGATTCTTTACAGCCCCGTTTCAAATTTATCTATAAATCTTTATTGACAACTTTAATATATGAACACATTGTATTTGGTGGTGTGTCCATCATGTTCACTTTTTGTCCCCTCTCCCATGCTCCATTCCAAGGCCCTTTCTCTTTCAATGTACTCCTTCCTCTGTCTTATTGTCTCATCTCTTTTGTCCCTCTCTGTCCATTATGTCACAATGTTTATGGGCTCAGAACAGTGCAGGTCTTGTGGGGTGGGGTGTCCATAAGCACTGTGGGGTCATGAATGTGCCAGTTGATTCATGTCAGAACGACAGTGCCCCACAGTACACCTGCCCACCTTGTGACTCTTACATTCTTTCTACCTCCTCTTTCACAATGGTTCCTGAGCCTTGGAGGGTGTGACAGAAATATCCTTTGGTGTTGAGCTCTCGGACTCTTATTTTTGGCTTTAATGAGTTTTGAGTCTCCTCAGTGTCTACCGCCATCTCCACAGAGAAGCGTCTCTGGCCAGCAGTGGGCGGAGCTCTCATATTCAATCCTCTACTTCCTCTGCAATGTTCCCTGGGCCAGGCACTAGGCTTGTTCCTGTCATTTTGATGAGTCTTGATCTCCGCAGTATCTTCTACCATCATAAAAAACAGGTTGTCTAACAAGAGTGAGGGCAGCTTTGATCAAAGGGGATAAACATTTACATTTATAAGGTTTTTTGATGAGTATAACCTTTCCATTTAACCAAAGAACAGTGGAAGCTTCCCTGAAGGATTTATGACCTTCCAAGCCATAGGCTTTTGGCTTAGTTCTCTGTACCAGGTGTGAATGTTATCTCACTGAGTGGGCTCATATCCAATCAGAGAGCAGTTGATGACCCCTAACTTATCTGATAAGCCCATTTTCTTAACCCCACTGCTCAGGTAGCTGGGCATTCCATTCTGACCTTGGTGCTTCAGCTAGTGTTCTGAAAGTCAAGCTCCACACTTTATCAGACTTTCTGTAGAATTTTCACTTATTCTTGCTGAGAACTTTCCCACTTTATGGATATTGGGAAGAATGTGGTAAGTTATTTCTTAAATATTTGTAAAATACTTACAATAGGAGAGTAAGTGAATGAAGAACTCAACAGACCCATGATTGATAGAGATCCTGATCCTCAAGTTTCTTGCACATGACTGAGAAAAAAACCAATGTACAAATATCAGAAAGGATTAAGCCCAGCAGCTAAATCCCAAGAGGAAACATTTGCCACAGTGATGTTTCTAGGAGACACAAAGGTATATGGCACATGAGCACTTCAGATGAGAGGCTAAAATAAGAAAACAGGTACCCTCAACTATTATAATGTCAGCTTTAGAAACCCAAGAAGGTGCTAATAATAACCACATTTATTGTCTTTTTACTATAGATTTAAAGTATTACCACATTTATTTTTTACAAAACCTCAATATAGATATTATAGTTGTTCTATTATTGTTATTCTGCTTTTACTAATGAAATAACTAAGATCAAAGAAGTTGAACAATTCGAACATCACAACCATCAAAAGGGATAGCATTCACACTTTATTCTAGTAAATAAAAATCATATGCAGGATTGAGGAGGTGAAGGGAGGTGAAAAAAGAGATAATTATTACAATTGCTACCAAATTGTAGCACCTAAGCAAAATGAGAAATAATGTGAATTACATAGTCTAAGTCATCAGAAAACATTCACTGAAATAAAAAAATGAATAATTACACTTGTTAGTTAAGGGAAATTTTGAGTATCATAGTGTTCAATATTTCATAGGACTATTTAAAATGTGCTGAAATTGACTCAGTCCAAATATAAAATGGCAAGTTAAAGTTTTATAAAGGCATATGGACATGAATAGTACATTGTGTGCCCTCATTTTTAACTAGATACAGAAGGAATGGACAGTCAATAGTAATTTTCAAATTGTAGGTCATCAAGCATTAGCAGGCCATGAAATCAACTGGGTGGATCAAAGCCAGTCTTAAAAATGGACGTGTGCATGCATGCACGTGAGTGACCATGTCAAGTGTAGGGGGAAATACTGCATAATAAAACTTTATCTACCTGGGGGCTTGTAAGTATGTCATTTTCCAAATGTGATTCACTTTAAGTTTGAAGTTCATCACCATGGAATTGACTACTGTCTCTTTACTATCTGATCTCAGCTAGGATCATGTCAAAAGAACCCATCAAGAATCTCAGGTTGAAGCCATTAAAGAGTATTTAAGGTACATTTAGAGTTGTCACAAGAACCTCATGTTCCAGATTTCAAAGATAAGTGAAAGGAATGTTTTAAAATTAGTTACTTATTTAGGCTGAGGAATGTTTCCTTTCTGCAGGTATGTGTACTGGAGTGACAAAATCATTTCTCACCAAACATTGAGTTCTGTTCTATCTATTCAAGTATGTGAGAGGCCTCTTCACTCTGACCCATGTACCACATTTAAAGTGACCATGGGGATTGGCTGCTGGGGTTTTCTAGCTATCCAAGTGGTTAACAGCTTGGCTTTCTTCTAGATGATCAATTACATATCATCCTTTCAGTAGGAAGGAAAAAATATTCTTGGCCTAGAAAGAAACGATTTTAGGGAAGGGCTATATACCAATGACCTTCTGTTTTCTTCTGAATGTCTGACTTCTTGTTGCATTTCTTCCTAGCAAACCCTCTGTGATATGCTTATCAGAGGAGACTTCTGGTTTCCTATTTAAAAGTGTCCTCAAGAAAATACTGAGGAGACCCAGGATTCATTAAGTCAACAAGAAAAGGCAGCCGACTGCTCACCAGGAGATGTGCCACCTCTTCCACATTCACCAGGTCCAGAGATATGGCAACAAACATGGTAGAGAACTGAAACACGTCATAAGAGAAATACAGGGGTGACAGAGAACTCAACACTGAAAAGAAACTGGCAAAACTTCCACCAAGGCTCAGGCACTGTTGTGGAAGAGGGATACTGCAAGAGCCACAGGGGGGTTAGAAATATCTAACACACACACACAAGGCAGTCACTCCCTCTCCAGAGCTTGACAGAAGCCCTAGCTACCCCACAGGAACACCAAGGACCAGACTGAGGAGGGCCCTCAGGGAAATGAAGACTGCGGGTGAAGGGATACAAGATTATATACATAAAACCCATGTTGAAAAAAATACATATGGTATACAAATTTTTAAAAAATAAAACAAATTTGGATCACAGTGATCACTAAAAAAAGTGTGTCCACAAAGACCAGTACAATCTCTAAATTCAAGGATTTGGAGAATCTCCAATATTTCTCAGCAAACTGAGCTTCCAATGGGAATGTCAGCATTTTGTAGTGTATTTTGAAACTAGTTCACATGTAGACACACACGTCAATATAATCTGCATCATCTGAATGGCCACTGGAGACTCCAGTACTTCAGAAGGTGTTGCTGTCATCATCAAGTTCAAGCGGAGCATTACATCTTATTATTTGGGAAATACCTCAAAGACCTAGAGCTATTTTATGAATTATGTATTTATGGAAAGCCAGCAACAGAATGGCATCACAGAACACCAGGGATAAAGGTTTTCTTGTGACACAAACACAGAAGTAGTGGAACTCAGATGAGGGACACTGATGTGCAAAGCACACCCAGATGGCAGGTGCCCTGTCATTCAGTGCAGCAAATTCCATCTTCTGAGATGATGAATTAATGCTACCTACTTCTATTTTACTTTTTATCTTAAACATTTTTGTAGAATTCTGTAGAGAAACTACAATGTATGCAGAATTTTATGCACAGCTGTTTGTTAATTTTTACATAAATATGTTAAGAAAACATAGTGGGGGCAGATGGAGAGTACAGAGAATGTTTTGCTTTTGAGGGGTACTTCCATTACCAAAGTCTGAAATGCATGCTTGGAAACAAAGACTGGTCTGCTGCTACCAAGAAAAGAAACAAAACAAAGCACAGGGATATTTTGCATAAAGACATAGCAGAAATGCTGGTTTAGCAAAAGGAACCTATTTTCCTAGAACATGAACTAATGTAGCCAGTTCTGACCGTCCTTCCACCTGCTCCTGTCATTGCCTACTCAGGTCTCCAGCAGACCAATGCATCTCTTCCTCCTAGGCTTCTTTTTAATCCTGCCTACCTTTCTCCCTTGACTTTTGTACAAAGCACTAGCCCTCTGCCTCAACTTCAGTTAGAGATCAGAAAACATTTCCAAAGGAAAGAGACCAGATCAAATAAATTATTAAACACGCAGGTATGTAGAAAAAGGCCTGGAACCTAACAACAGCTCAAAAATCTATTTATTTTCCTTGTTGATACTCTAATATTTTAAAGAGTAGACAACCAAAGTTTTGAACATTTGAGGAGTATTTAATGTTGCTGATAATTTTAAAAGCAAATATAATTTGTGATCATACTAATTTTCATGCTTAAAAAATCTAGGGAAAATGATACGTTTGTTTATAAAGGATAAGATAGTTTCTGATTTACTGGAGTATAAACTTCTTTTTTAAATGACTCTCATCTGCTTTTTTGCCCTTGAACATTCCACATCAGTTTGAGGTGTACTCCAGAAGATAATTATGGATTTATCCAATGGCAATCTAACATTACTATTGAACCTATTTCATCTCGAAAATTTTCCACACCATATGCATGCCTAAGCATGCCAAGAATAGAGTAGTTTCTCTATTTAATTTACATCTCTCAGACCAGCACACACCATTCTGAAAGTGGTCTATTCTTTTAGTTCACTCTGGAAAAATAAACTATTGCAAACTAAAATATACCTACACTATTGATACATAGGAAGTTTAGGAAACAATAAAACCATTTTATGGACTGGGGAGATTATTTAGTGGTTAAAAGCACTTGCAAAGCTTACCACACTGGATTCAGCTACCCAGCACCCACGTAAGTCAGACATGGCAAATAAATATTAATAAAACAACTTTTATATAAAAATATCTTTTATTCAAAACAAATAACATCAAGTCCTCTACTAGAGAAGGGAGGAGATGATAAGTTGCTTAAAGGAAAATCAAATGATAAGCTGGAACACTCTAAACGCTCTGGTAATTAGGTGCCCTAAATATTTAAACAGAAACATTCAACATTTGCTGAAGTAAATGAATGTGAGTTGTGAGAGAGTGAGAGAGAGAGAGAGAGAGGTGGGAGGGAGAATGATCTAGGATGCAATGTGAAGAGCTTTCATTTCATTCTACAGCTGTACTTAGGAAGCAAGTGCATGCACCCATCACTATGAGAACCTGACCCAATCAACCTACACAGAGAAAAGATTTATTTTGACAGGTGATTTTTGAGCTTTCTGTCCATGACTGGGTGGACCATTGTTTTTGTCTTGGGATGGGCGCAATAATGGTGGGAGCAGAGGGTATATAACAAAACCATGTACTGTGGGAGCAGAGGGTATATAACAAAACCATGTACTTCATGTTGAAGTAAAATAGAAAAGCCCAATGTCATGGAGTCCCCTTCAAAGACATGCTCTCAATGACCTAAAATCTTTCACTAGACCACACTTCTTAAAGGTTTTACCACCTCCAATAGAACCCCAGATGGTGAAGGTGATCTTTGTGGAGACCTTCCAAATCCCAACTATGTTGGCAAGATAAAGACAAGACTGGATTTTGTTGCAGGAAGAACATTTGGTTGTGATAATAGAAAAATAGTATGTGACTGTGGATACAAAGACAAGTGGGTAAGAAAACTTCATGTCATGGACAACCTGCAGAAAGGCCCATGGACAGTGTGACTCCAGATAATACTCTAAGGAATCTTCTCAGATATGACCTGCTTACCATAATGGACACAGATGCTGTGAGGGAGAAGAAATCAAAGGACCAAGGCACTAGGGTACTGAGTAGGTTTTCTAATTTGGCCTGGAGGGTGGGGGCATTATCAAAGGAGAAAACACAAGCTAGATGCTAAGGTCCTCAGTAAGTGTTTAGCACTTGACATGTACTGGGAGCTGTAATGAATGTCCCAGAAGAGTGACCAGCCCTCCAGGCCTTACCACAGTGTCCTTTGCTCCTGACACATGCCTCACTGACTTGAGAGAGGCCTGGCCCAGAATGATGCTTGAATCTCAAACATCTCTGGTTCCAATAATCACCTCTTCTGAAACTACACAATTGCTTCTGCCAATTCATTATTATGGGATATAAAGAGAATCTACTGAGTTAACTGTATGTGGCCAAGCTTACCAGGTAGCTCAAAATAATACATCCATGGACTAGGTACAGCTTCATATGGAGGAAGTAACAGATAGTGTCTATAATAATATACATACATACATATGTAAATATGATAAAGCAACATAGTGAGAGATATGTTTTTGAAACAGCTTGGTCTGTTCTTGCATGCTGAGTATAGATTATCTCTCATATCAGTTTCCTATACGGCTGGCATAGCTGGGAGTACAGTTGTGGGTCACCATTCCTGGAGGACAGAGAAGACGGAAGAACACATGGAGATTTGTGCTGCTATACTTATATACTTATGACCAGTTGAAGAGAGATGTTCAATAGAACAAATCTAGCTATACTGGTTCTTGCTGCCTACACATGCCATGCTCTGTAATTTCCTGCGATGCCAGTGCTAGTTGTGAATGATGAACCCACAGAAATCCTTCCACCTCCTGAGTTACCTCTTAAGTCTCCAGTCCTCTCATTCCTCTGGCTTTCACTCTCATGTACCATTTTGGGAACATTTTGGAAAGGAAGTTAATGCCCTAATTGAATAAATAAATGAATAATCTATTAAAACAATTATAATTGTGCAAATTAATATTAATAAAACATCTTTTATTTGAAAGTATCTGGGATGGATTCTTTTACTAAAATAACATCAAGTTCTCCACTAAAGTTTTAGCTAATTTTCAGGGAAAGACATATCAAGTTGATTATAGGGAAATCCTTTCAGATCCAAACTAATATAAATTCGGAACCTCTTTTTTTTCCTTTCACCATTACTACTCTCTTTGAATTTTATGCCTGTCTGTCGCTACCCACAATTTCTTCCCACTTGTTTTTAAAAAGTAAAGTGAGGCAGGGTGCTGTGGTCCCGTTTTTAAACCTAGTAAACTGCACAGTGTTAGTCTATGCTGATCCTGCCTGGTGGTATACAGTAATTCACATGTAATGTGCTCTTCTATAGCAATATGCAGTGGAAAATTCCTTTTGATAAGCCACAGCAAGCTGAACTGAGTCATGATGTATACCATCAAATAAGGTAAACAGTCCTTTCCTTATGGTAGCAAATGCTTTTACAGGGTTTCAGCATGTGTACATGATCATACATAACTGAGGAAATCACTTTCTTTATTTGTAAAGAGTTATAGAGATATTTGAGTTCAAAAATTAAATTTTAAAGGGGTGATATGATCTACTAAGCTTTAATCCTCTTTAGATTTAGTGAATCCTACTTAAAAAACAAAAAGCCTAGCACTGAATTACAGATCAATTTCTCAGCACTTTGTTTACTGCTTAATCATTCCCTCATGAGAATCCCAAATCAACTCTTTTCAAGTTTAAATTTTATGATAAACGTCACTTGTCATATTAATAGAAATTGTTCTGTCAAAATAGTATTTCTAATTCCCTCCCACTCACTCTGCAGCCTGAACCCATTCCAAATTCTGATATTACTTTTAATGTTTTCAGGACAGACACTGCTAGTGCTCTCAGCACAAGTAGTGGGTTATCCGCATGCATTATTTAACTTGTGAACCTCCACCTGAATCGTCCTTAGGTGCCCGTGGGATCTGAATGACATGATGGTTCCAATGTCAGTCTGAAAAGTAGCATCAGTAATGGACCTCATCCTTACTTCCTACCTCACTGCAGCAATAAGGCAGGGAAAGGGAGATTGAAAACCATTGATTTAAACCACATAAATGAGCTGAAAATAAATTGAGCTATATGTTCTATTTGTCCCTTAAGTCAAATTTACCTCACACATAATACAGGTAGTCTCATTCCATTGCATCAAAGGACTTCTTTGCATCTGATAAAATTGGCGCTATTGGTTCCAAGTTTCTATCTGTGTCCTAGATGAGTTACATTAGTCTACATAGATCATACAATATTTTTCTACCACGCATAAAGGCTTTTGGATAAAGGTCTATTAGATTTGTGATTATTTATTCATGGAGCAAGTATTTAGGAAGCTATAATTTTATACCTACCAACATTGTATGAAAGGATATTTTTCACAGTACCACTAAGGGAATAATGTGTAACCTTAAATTTAAGGCTATATGGATGTATGTAACAGGATAAATAACAATAGGCCACCTTGACTCTAAACAACAGATAATATCTTTCACTTTAAAAATTCAGTACAAACCATTTCAATGCATTACTTTTATTTTTAGTCTATTTCTGAAACTAGTGGCTGTTCAATGAGCTGGTGGCAGGGAGAAGTTAACATGTTGGTAAGTAACCTGTATTTTTATAAAGCTATTTTGAAACTACCTCAATGCCCTGGAAAATACTATTACTCCTTGCTTTTGAAATGACATTACAAGGCTACTCCAAATTTCCATTCTTCAGTTCAGCATCGACAAAGAAAAAGACACAAATACATCCATGTCTTAGGATTACAATCACTAGATACACTTTTTTATTACATACCTGAAAATTTTCGGTGGTTTTTCTTTCCCAAGTATGGATAAATGTGGTGATCCTCTGGGGATAGGGAATTATAAAAAAGTAGAAAACTGAACTGTAGAGAACAAGAATAAAGGCAGTCGATACTCTTGAAAGTTTCTAGAACCCATACTCTGAGATTGCAGGGTGACTTGGAAGAGGGGCTGCTAGTGGAGCCAGTTTTCATCTGGTTCCCCTCGTTACTTGACAGTGTCCCAGGCAAACCACAAATAGCATGGAGCTGTGGTTGTCACATTTACTAAAAGAAATTGCAAACACACTACTAGAGGCTCTTCATATGTATGATTGTTGTTTTGAGATAGTGTATTTCTCTGTAGCCCAGCCTGGCTGTGAATATGACAATCCTCTGTCCTCCTTACTCCTCTTCCTCTTCTTCCTCCCAAGAGCTGGGATTGCCCAATTGTGGAAGTGCTCTGGAATGCACACTCCCTGTTGGGATCATTTGCAACCAAGAGTGAAACTACTGCTTCTGGAGCAGGTATTTATTTGATGTTTCTTTGAATAGCAAAAGCAGTAATATGTGACCAAGCTGAGAAAGAAATTAGCATTATGTGAGTGAAGGACAGGCCACACACAAGGGACAAGGAATTTTGACTCCAAAAATTCCTTAAACCTTTTTTCAAAAGAAGGGGCAGGGCAGGATGAACTTTGCTGCTCCAGAAAACACACACACACACACACACACACACACACACACACACACACACACACACACTTACTCACAGATGTTATCACTAACCCTACCTGTTGCTTTCATCATTCCTGTGAGTGAGTCATTACTTTTAACATCTATTACTTTCAACAGTGGTCAAGGCATCTCAAGCACCCACACATTTTTCTGGGCCAGGAGTACAACCAGGTCACTGAGGAGGTAGAGCAAACAGCATGGTTTAAGCTAACATTCCTTGTTAACACTGATTATCTATGATGTTCAGGGCAAAGGCCATTCTAAGGCACAGTAAATCTGGTTGCATTGTTTTAAGTCAGTGGATTACATGGTTGTAAATTTAATTTAGAACTTAGTTACACAACAGGACAAGAGTTTAACAGAAAAAGGCATCTCACAGAAATATTCTCAGAAAAGTAATATGTAAGGTCTACACGAAGTATTCTTTTTGTTTATTTGTTTGATTTTTGAGGTAGGATCTTGATCTAGCACAGGCTAACCCAGAATTCACTATGTAGTCTCACAGTAGCCTCAAACTCATCAAGATCCTCCTACATCTGCCTCCCAAGTGCTGGGATCAAAGGCATGTGCCACCATGCCTGGCTAAGAAGTATTCTTAAAGTTCTTTCCTATAGTTCATTCCACATAGGATTAGTTAACTACACAAAGTTCAACAAATGTATGTGATCATGGGAATATCTAATCCAATGCCACACTGAGTGTTCAAATTACACTTCAAAGCATTATATGAGGAAAATGATGACATTCAACAGACTACACCATAAAAATTAACCTTGTGGTTAACTTACATAAAAGAAATACACATTTAACTCTATAGTACACAAAGACAGGTTTTGAAATAGAAAAATAAAAAAAATCAATATACAAAATAGAACAAAAGCTTTTCTGACATTATTAACCCTTTAGATTAACTGACTATACCTAATGGGGGCCAAGAGAGCTATCATTATTTTAAACACACTGGCTAGGTCAATTTTAAAGAGTTGTCAATAAAATGAAGGTACAGGAAAACATTTTCTTAAGACTTTCCAATAATTTGAATCTGGTTACAGAAACTTTTCCTTGCAGATGAGACAAGCAACCGACCCCAGGAAAGGAGCAGTGAACAAGAATGATAAGCAACACCAAAGTGCTACTAATAACAGTTCAGACATCAACTCCCCATAATCCTTCCAACATAACAGGGCTTAAAGCAAACCTTACAGTTATAACTTTGAATGTAAATGGACTTAACTGTCCTATAAAAAGACACAGGCTAGCAGGATGGATCAGAAAAATGGACCCATCCATCTTCTGCCTTCAAGAAACACACCTTATCTCTAAAGACAGTAATCTCCTAAGGATAAAAGGATGGTAAACAATTTTCCAGGCATGTGGGAATAATAAAAAAGCAGGTATGGCTACACTAATATCTGACAAAATAGACTTTAAGCCAAAATCAATTAAAAAAAGACAATGATGGCCACTTCCTATTCATGAAGGGAATGATTCAAGAAGAAGATAACACTATTTTAAATATGTATGCACCAAATGCAAGGGCTCCTCAGTTCATAAAGCATAGTTTACTCAAAATCAAAACAGATATAGACCCCAACACCATCATAGTAGGAAGCTTCAATACTCCACTGTCATCCCTGGACAGATCATCCAAACAAAAGGTCAGCAGGGAAATAACGGAGTTCAACAGCACCATAGTCCAGCTAGGGATAACAGATATTTACGGAACATTCCACCCCAAGGACACGGAATATACGTTCTTCTCAGCAGTGCATGGAACCTCCAAAATTGACCATGTACTAGGTCACAAATCTTCCCTCAACAAATTCAGGAAGATTGATGTAACCCCCTGCAACATATCAGACCACAATGCATTAAAGCTAGAAATTAACAATGGGAGAAGATTCAGAAACTACACCAACTACTGGCGCCTGAATAATATGCTCTTAAACAACAAGTGGGTCATTCAAGAAATCAAAAAGGAAATTGAAAGTTTCCCAGTAATAAATGATAATGACACATCCTACCAGAACTTGTGGGACACAATGAAGGTAGTCCTAAGAGGGAAATTCATTGTGCTAAATGCCTTCATAATAAAGACAGCGAGATCGCAAATTAACCACCTAACCACCCACCTAAGGTCATTTAGAACAATTGGAAAAATCCAACCCTAGGAACTCAAGATGAAAAGAAATAATTAAGATCAGAGCTGAGATCAATGAATTGGAAATGAAGAAAACAATTAAAAAGTAGATAAATCAAAGAGTTGGTTCTTTGAAAAAGTTAGTGAGATTGACAGACCCCTGACCAATCTAATCAAACGAAGAACAGAAAAGGCCCAAATGAACAAAATCAGAAATGACAAGGGTGAGGTCACAACAGATCCCGAAGAGATTAGAAATATCACCAGGTCATACTTCCAAAACCTTTACTCCACAAAATTAGAGAACCTGGAAGAAATGGATGAATTTCTGAACACCCACCAACTACCATAACTTAGCCCAGAGCAGATAAAAGTCTCTTAATAAACCTATCATATCCATGGAAATTGAAAATGTAATCAAGAACCTCCCCCAAAGGAAAAGTCCAGGACTAGATGGTTTCTCAGCTGAATTCTACCAAACCTTAATCATAAAACTGAAACCACTCTTTCTGAATGATACTTGTTAGGAGTATAGAAAAAGAAGGAAGGCTTCCAAACTCCTTGTAAGAAGCTAGCAGCACCCTAATTCCCAAACCAGATAAGGATGCAACAAGAAAACTACAGACCCATATTCCTGATGAACCTAGATGTAAAAATCCTGAACAAAATCCTCACAAACCAGATACAAAACCTCATCAAAAACATTATTCACCTTGACCAAGTCGGCTTCATCCCAGGGATGCAGGGATGGTTCAACATACGCAAGTTGATAAATGTAATCCACCACATTAATAGACTCAACCACAAAAACCACATGGTCATCTCAATAGATGCTGAGAAGGCATTTGACAAAATTCAACACCACTTCATGTTGAAAACCCTGGAAAAAATAGGCATACATGGCTTATACCTTAACATAATAAAGATAATATACAAAACTCCTAAAGCACAAATCATACTCAATGGAGAAAGACTCAAGGAGCCCTTAAATGGAATTGGGGACTCAGGGCAGAATACATTGGGAACCAAAATCTTGGGTCCCCAAAGAGAAATTCACTTTACAAGTGACTTACAAAGAGGCTCCTCGCAATAGAATCTAACCAATTCAGAATGTATCTCAGTTAACCTATACTGATCTCACTCTCCAATGGAGATTCTGTTTGTATTTTTCAGAAGGCTGCGAGAGAGCTGTGGTCTTTCCAACCCTATCAACGAGCCACAGGCCGATAGCTGACATCCTGGCAAGAGATGAGCCATCCCAGACCTACCAAGGAGGATCCATATGGAACCCCGCAGAGAGTAGTGGGATAAGCAAGAGACCTATAACCACAGCCAATCAGTCAACCCAGAATACGTCAGTGAGACAGACAACAACGATTTTCAACACAACCTAAAGCAGAAGTACAGAGGCCACTAAGACCGCAACAATAGTCTTAATACTCACCCACCATGACCCAGGGAACTAAGCAGAAGAGGGGGCAGAAAGACTGTAAGAGCCATGATGGGGGAGAATATCCAGAGACATGGCCCCCCCTCAGTAACATACAAAGGGGGGTAGAACCAGGTTGACTCCTAGGCTATCCATAATCCCCTACCCCATGGACAGTTTGCCCATGGAGGAGGATATTCAGCTGATTAGGGACAGGGAGGAGGGAAATCGGAGAACTGGGGATACCAACACATTATTTTCTCATTCAGTGTATGTAAATATGGAAATAAAGATATAATTTATAAAAAAACAACAAAAAAAACAAGCAAGCAAAAAAGTAATAAGAAAATAATCTCTAGTTTAATGCACAGAATGAACAATGCAGTGACCAATCTGAAGCTATTACACTTCAGAAGAATGTTATGCTTCTATAATTACAGTTTTTTTTAAAGCTATTTTCCAATTTCTCCCATCCAAGTACTAACCATGACCAACCCTGATTAGCTTCTGAGATTAGGTGGGATCAGACATGTTCAGGGGTGTTATGGCCAGTTAGAACTAACTACCCATTTCTAATTGGAAGCATACTGTATAATTTTTTTCTTCCTCTCCCTTCCTTCCCCCTCTTAAAGATCTTTTTCATATAGTCCAGGCTTGAGCTGAACTTGTGACCCTCTTGCCTCAGCCACACAGGTGCTAGGATTACAGGTCTGAACCACTGTTCCTGGTGTAATATTTCTTAATAGTGGAAATATGTGTTTGGACTCAAGTAAAGTAATTTCTGGAGAAAAGGCATGATCCAAACCTGAAGCAAAAACCGTAAATATGTATAAGAAGTGCACACAAAATCCCCAAGGATATAGCTAAAAAGAGAAAGCACTTGTAAGATAAATGGTTTGGGGTTTTGTTCACAGAAAATTCACTCTCATTAGGCATCTCCTTTGTGTGCATTAGCACGTGACATCACATTCTCTCAAAACATTTCCTAAGAGTGAAGTTAAAATTTCCTCCAGATTGCAACTGTAAGATAATCAGGTTCTGTAGTGCTCATTATGGCTGTGATTATGTAACAAAACTCTCTAAATATAGTTCAGCTATTGAAGTTATTAATCATTCAGGTTTGTTTCAAGTACTTGCTTTATAAACTCCATTATTCTGTAAGCTGAATGTCGAAAGTCAAACATGTGCATGTGAATCTGCTTTCTAAAGGCTTTTCAATATAATTTACCCTTTCAATTTGTATTTGTGAATTTAAAAAATCAGGGGAAAATAAAGGTGGTGTCAATAGAGTCACTGACCTTTGCAGTAAACAGAAGTCAGTCCTTAACTGAAAACAACTTTGCAAATAAGAAACCTATTTTTCTAGAATTAGAAATTGCTCTGTTTAAGAAGCTAGCCTTAGAATACCAATCAGTTCTAACTACAAAGTGTGTGTACCTTTGATAAGGAGGAAAGTAAGAATGCAGGCAAAGGTACATTTTTAATGGCTCAAAACACCAGCATCACAAAATGCAGCCCTATACATTTTATTCATAGAACCATGTACTCTGATTAATTTATAAAATGCCAAGTAAAAGACAGGAGATTTATTATACAGAACAAACACCATCTGTATCACCTTAAATCATTGCTACAGGTATAGTCTACAAACATTACACTTGAAAACTATGTGAGCCTAGGATCTGTGATGCTAAAGTGTTAACCAAGTAGGACTCCAAGTAGACCCAGGAAACATGGGTGTATAACTAAATATTAACATGTACAGAGCTAAGAAAACAAATATAATAATATATCAATATGGCTTATAAAACTCATCTCACCATTTTCCCATGCTCATAATTTTTTCAATTTGGCTACATACATTGGGCCCCAGGCTTTCCCTTCATCAGGAATTACCAAAAGGCTACATTCCTGGCCAGTGGGAGCAAATGTAACATCTCTGGAACAAGCCCTCCCTATTTCAGTAATGTCCACAGGCATGATGTTACTGTAGGAGTTTAAAATCTCACTGATCACTTCTTGATTTTCAGCCTTGGAAAGTGTGCATGTAGAGTACACAAGTGATCCTCCAGGACGTAAGGCCTTAATTGCAGACCTGTGTGTGATAAGAAAAATGAGAACAGTATTAGGTACATTAAAAGCATGGCTTGGGTTCTGAGAGCCAGGAAGATTGCCCACAACTACCCTCACTGTGACTCAGACTATATTTTCTAGGTCTCCCAAACTTTACCAAGATGACTAGGAAAATGGAAATTACATCAATTAAGATAGCAAAGGCAAACAGAATGTAGGACATGTATAATGGGTTTGTCTTTGAATCAATGGTAGTAACAGTGAAAACAACGATACTAATTGCAGGTATGTATAAGAAGTCACTGATTCCATATTCCAGGTCATGTTGGGCAACCAGGTAAAAACTGGAAGGTTCTTTTAACTAAGAAAAATGTATAAATTATTTATGGAGACATAAGAAAGCAAGAATCAGTTATCACAATGGGATATTAGCAGGAAAAAGTTTGCACCCTCACAATAAACCTCCAGTATTTTTGCTGTTTGACTCTAAACTAAAAATGTATGATCTAGGACTGCCAGAAAAATTAGGGAAGAGAAATAGTTAAGCAATTCATAAGAAACAGAACACAAACAACAACAGGTGAAAATCTATGGCACAAAATGCTACAAAACAAAAGCAGAAAAGATCTGCAAAGATAGATCATCCATAAAAGAACAATAGATAAGAAAATGCCAAAAGGTAACTCTTAAAAATGTCATAAGTTTTTCAAAAATAAAAAAAGGAATATTCTGTAGAGAAACTTGGAAGTTAAGGTTCAAGATATTTCCTCAACCCAAAGTAGAATAACAGATAACTGAATGTCAGGCCAATCAATCTGAAATTCAATTAAGAGAATCAAAAATGAAACACAGAATTTTGGAGAAGGGGAAGTTAATGAAATGAGAAGATAATTTCCCAGGGATAAGAAAATGTATGACTTCTCAGATTAAAGGAACTCATTCACATACTAGTCCATTATTTATTAATTTTGCATATATTGGTATGTGAACATGGAGTATTCACATGCACATGTGAGTGGGGATACATATGAATGTGTGTCCTTCATCACTCTTCACCTTTGAGAGATACAGTCTCTCCCTGAACTTACAGCTTGTGACAATTTCTTTTGTCGACTTGACTGGACTAGAAATCAAGTAAAAGTGAAGCCTCTTAGGCAGGTTTGAGAAGGCAATTTCAGGAAGGATGATTAATTAAGAGGATTAAGACCTTCCCCTAGAATGGACATCCCTCCCAGTAACAGCAATTATAGAAAGACTTTCCAGGGAAAACAATTCAACTTTTTTGCCATGGATGCTCTTACTACCTCCTGGTGAGCACATCTACCCTGTGGCTGCCACCCTTCATTGACTTTAAAACCCAGCCTCTTCAGCCTCCCAATGTGTACTGAAGACTAGGACTCCAGGGATCCTCCAGGGCTTCAGTGTCAGATTGGGACTGCTGAGGCATCTAGTCTCATGGAATCCCAGTACTTGGGAGGCAGGAGGAATGCTGAGTTTGAGGCCAGCCTTGGTTGCACAGTGAACACCATGCCAGACAGAACTATACAGCAAGAATCTATTTAAAAAAAAAAACAAAAACCTCTCATTTTCATGAAGATCACTTTCTTGTGATTCTATCAATGAGACAGAATTCTCAAAACAACCAGTATTTTAGGTCTGAATTGCACTTTCTGATATTCTATGCTGAAGACCAAATACATATTATCTCTAAATGAGATTGGGTTTGGAAAGAAGGTCTTAAAGGAATTCAGTTAAAATCAAGTCATTGGGAAAGGGGAACACTAATCAAATATGGGTGGTATTCTTTTTTTATTATCCACAATGAGTTACACTGTTTAGTGGGCAAACAATGAGTTGTTATCCCCAATTCCTCATTGCCCCCTTTCCCATCCCCAGTCAGCTGGATATCCTCCTCTGTGGGCCGTCTGTATCAGATGGTATTCTTTTTTTTAATATTTTATTTATTCATTTTCAAGCAGAGAGAGAGAGAGAGAGAGAGAGAGAGAATGCACCAGGGTCATCGCCCTGTGGGTCTGACTTATGTAGGTCCTGGGGAATTGAACCAGGGGCCCTAGGCACTGGAAGCAAGTGCCCCAAACACTGAGTCATCTCTCCAGCCCAAGATGGTATTCTTATAAGAGGAAATTTGGACAGTTTCAGAGAAAGGACCATGTGAAAATGCAGGGAGAAGAAACTCTGCAAGCCATGGACTGAGGTCTCACAAGAAATGAATCTGCCAACAAATATCTTTACCTCAAATTTATAGTCTGCAGGCTGTGAGAAGAGTCTGCAGCACTTTGTTACTGAGCTCCATGGGAGAATGGTGAGGAGACTGTAGTACCGTAATGCGAGCACTGGGAGGTATGGAAGACAACTCTTCCAGGCTGCAAGGAGAGGGAGGTCTCCAGAGAGAAGGGAGAGGGACAGAGGAAAACAGATGAAATGATTGGAAGACAAGAAAAATGTGAAGTTTGACATGTACAACAAAAGAGAAAAAGGTTGATTTTTCTCATGAGATTTGGAATTTTTTATTTTATTTTATTTTTTAACTAGCACTCAAAGAATTAGGTTTCATTATGGTGTTCCCCTCACCTTCTTCCCCCTTCCTTTCTCCTTACATCTTTTTTAGGAAAATTCTTTCAGTGGTGTTACAATAAAAATTTAATAAAGAAAAATTCAATTCTAATATATTACTCCAGCATACAGTGAACATTATTTATATAATTAAACATCATATAGCTTTTATTGCTCTTCAGGGATGAGACTAACTCTATAAACTGCTACTAGTAATGCTTGGGGATAGATTATAAAATCTCAGAAAGAATTGTACCATGGCTGACAAAATGAAAAAGTAAGTACCACTGTATGGTTCAGAGAAGTAAACAGGAGGAGATATACAAAATGGGAAAGGCATAAAAATAACCATATTTAACAAAAGAAGACAAAAGAAACTGCCCTGATTAGCTCAGTTGGTAAAGCATGAGACTCTTAAAAGGGAAAACAGAGGTCTGGAGAGATAGCTCAGTGGTTGAGTTAAGATGCTTGCCTGCAAAGCAGAAGGACCTGAGTTCAATTCCCCAGTACTCACATAAAGCCAGATGAACAAGATGGCATATGCATCTGGAGTTGGCAGTGGCTAGAGGTTCTGGCATGCCCATTCTCTCTCTTTCTCTCTGTCTCTCTCACTTTCTCTCTCAAATAAATAAATAAAGTCAACATGGCTTAGAAATCAAACCAAGCAATTTTTAAAAACAGAGAGAATAGAGAGAAATTTTAACTTGTAACTAGAAATGTAGGTATGCATGTAGTAAGTTTCAGAGCTGACTGAGGGAGAAGAGGGAAGTCCTTGCAGCATTCACAGGGTGCATAAGAATTCATGGTGAGGGGAGTACTTGTGAGATAAATGCCAGCAACGGGCAGCAGCCATGTATGAAAATTGATGAATGATAAGCACATGTCTTAGAGACCCGGGGAACAAGTTAAGATGAGAAGTATGTAGAAGTTGTTGCCTCAGAGAGCAAGGTGGAACGAAGAAGGGAAGAAATGTCAGGGGAAAGTTTAACTAGAAGCTCAATTTTATTTCTACACTTTTACCTTTATAATTTATTTTTAATTTGTAATAAAAGACATATTTGTATTGCTATACGCTATTTTCTTGTTTAGAAAGTAATGTGGGCAGCTAAATTATGCCAACCTAACTTTTTACAAAGATAAATCATGATTGTTGGAGTGAAAACAAAGCAGAAGAATGAGCCAACACTGGCAAAATTATAGACATTAATTTAAAATTGAATCAAGCCAGGAACCTTTCATTTGTAAATGGTGAGGCTTCTATGCACTTTTTGCACATTCAATAAGGAAAAAAAAACACCCTCTTTACTTAAGTACTAGCTTTGCTAACTATGGAAAAAGACCAAAACAGTACTCTAATGGGAATTTAGATACTTATTGTATAAGTACCTTGAACAGCAATCTAAGAACTTTTAAACATCTTATACTTAGTGCTACAGGCAGTAGAAATAAGTCTAATTTCTAACTAACACAATGTTAGTAGGATGACAACATACATAATGGCTTAAAATAATAAACATATCACCTTCAGGCTTCTGGAGTTCAGAAGTCTAAAATGGTTCTTATGAAGAACCAAAACCAAGGTGTTTACATTACTGCACTATTCCTATAAGTCCTAGAGGGAGAAATTCGCTCTTCCCTCCAGTCAGGCACCTTGGCTCTTTCTCATTGACCAGCAATTCTGTTCCTCCAGCCTTGACTTCCATAATTGCATCGCCTTTTCTATGTGTGTGTGTGTGTATTTATGGGTATGGTATGGACACGCACATAGGAAGGTCAGAAGACAACCTCAGTGTGTTACATCATCTCCTTTTACTTTGAGACATGGCATACTTTGCTATGAATGGCAGACTAAGTGGCATTCTCCTGCATCTGTCTCCAGATGCTAGAGGCACATTGGGATTACAAACCCTGTGCCTCTTAACTTCTGGATTTACATGGGTGCTGTGGATGGGAAGGCTTATAGAGCAAGCATCTTTAATAAGTGAGTCACTTCCTCAGGTCAGCCCCTCGTTCTCTACTTTGTCTGCTTTCAACTCATTTACAAGGTCCTGTGTGATGGCATTTGGTCCCCCCTCCCTCCCTCTCTCTCTCTTCTTTCTCTCTCTCTCTCTCTCTCTCTCTCTCTATATATATATATATATATTTATAGATAGATAGATAGATAGATAGATAGATGATAGATAGATCTCAACATCTGCAGATGCCCTTTAGCCATGTAATGTGAAATGATTATAGGCTTCAGGGATAAATGTGAAGAAATCATTATTCTTCTTGCCACAGGATATTAACAGCTTACATCAGGTGTCTAGCTATGAGCCTATTCTTTTCTCTATGGGCACATTTAGCTGATAGAAAGATATGAGAAGATGAAAAAAAGACAAAAAAGAAACAGAGAGCAAAGAAAAAAAGAGAAAGGAAAAAAAAGAAATGAGAAGATATGCATAAAAATGTTTTAAAGACTAACAACAAATACAAAAGGGTAAGTTGGCCTTCAACTAAATAAAATTCTAAAAGTTTTTTTTTACCCATTCATGTATAGTAGATCTTAACAAACTCACTAACAAAACAATTCTAGAGTAGAAAAGACAGAGATTAGAGAGATTTAAACAACAAATTCTGGCAGAGTAATGATATTGGCCACATAAACCCACAAAGGAGAATTAGACAAAAACAAACAAACAAAAAAAAAAAACATTGGATTTGGGTCTGCTACCAGCAAAAATGGTTCTACACCTTGTGTAAATTTCCATGTTATGAAGTATTCTTTTATTTTCCTTCTTTCTGACGAGAGGACAAAAGAAAAACCTAAACATCCATTTTGCTCCGGCAGTCAGTTCTGCCGTCCCTCTCCAATAAGCAGCGACCCCTTGTCTTCTCACTGCCTCTGCTTCATGGTTCAACAAGATCCTGAGAAATGTGCTATTACACACCGTGCTAGAACCACTAATCACACTGTACGGAATTACTACAAAGCAAATTATATCAAGACTGGAATTCTTCATCACTGAAGAGGAGCATTCTAATCAGACTTAAGAGATCATGGTGTCAATAGCTAGCCATAATGAAGCCAAAGAGTTCATCTAGACGCACAACACCAGTCACTGCTAAAATCCAAATAAGAACCAATAAACTATCATGGGGTGAGTGTATTGTTAAATATACTATCAATCATCGGAAACTTGGGAAAGTACTTCTAAAGGAAGTAGAATTGGCACATAATACAATTTCTCTCTCATTTCCTTCAAGCATGAGTATCTCCTCAGAAGCTTCCCGCATATCAGGCTTAAACCCTATTTGAAATACAAAATAACAATGCTGTAATAAACAAAGCTAATCTTAATGAAAAGTCATAGTAAAAATGTAGTGGGCAATATTTTTACCCAAGTACTACCAACAGAGCAAGAGTGATGTCACTCACACACAGAATGTATTCTGGATATCTTGTTTCTTAGAAGCCAATTTCCCATTATCTTTCAGGATGCTATGGGAAAAGGCTGAAATGCATGGTGCTTAAACCATCTAGTTAATGAGGCAGCTAAAAATGAACCAAGCATGTTTTACAAAGGAAACCAATAAACAGAAAATAATTCTGAATTCTTAAATGAAACAAAGTACCTTTAATGTTTTTGGCAGTTTATAAAGCATATTTTAATGATATTTCAGATGTGCTCTATTTGATAGTTCATAGTAAACCCAAGACTCTGCAACCTATAGGGGTTTTTGTTTGTTTTTATAAAGTTTGTGGTGAATTTTTGGTCTAAAAATCAAAAGTTACATGCATCTATTTATAGGAAGACCTTTGCAATAGGATATAACTATTCCTGTTATGCTGAGCAAATATTAGATGTTTGATTACAGTGTTGCTCTATCCCTACAGGGTGGGGGAGGGGACAGGTTATCTCATATACCAAATATGAACCATATAACTTCTTAATCCCAACCTAATTATCTGAGTTTTGAAACATACCAGGTCTCAAAGGCTTAGATTAGATTTTGAGCTTCTACTTTAGTTTCATGAAAAGTTGCATAAATAGACTCTGTAATATATACAAAGATATAAAACTAGCCACATAGTTATCCAGGAAAAGCTTTATTTAATATTTTTACAGGCAGACTATTTAAATTAAAAATTTAAAAAGCCTTAGAAGGGGATGTTGCGTATCGCTCAGGGTAAGAGTATCTGTCTAGCATGCATGAAGCCTGGTTCAATCTCCAGTATTGATAGGAAATTAAAAAACAAAAAAGCATTAAACAGGCAAATCTACTAAGCAGTCTAGATGCTCACCAGTACTTTCATTTAAATGGAATAGGAATAAAAACTAGATTGTTTTATATTTTTCAATATAGCAAGTGCTCCTTTCCCTTCGATGTCCAAACATGTTTTGATCTATTTTTAAATACTTTCTGCATAAAAATAAAGCCAATTTTCAAAGCATTCATTGTATCTTTCCAAAAATTCTTTGCTTTTCACTGAAGCTTCCCATTCTTAAAGGGTTTATTTACAGAAAATCAGTGTTAACTGTCAAGCGCCATTAAGATGGTGGCTTAGATATAAGGTGAGAATGTGCCGCTTCCTTAGCACAAAGAGAACAGACCTTTGTATGCCCAGCAGCCACACAGCTGTTCTATAATGAACAGAAAAACTGGAGAGAAAAGGGTTATTTGATTTTAGTACCTTGAAGGAAAAACATATTCCTTTAATAATACCATGTTTGGTGACCCTGGAAAGCTGAAACAAAGCAGAGAAACCAACAGGTTGTGAAACCTGACAGCTATCAAAAGTTTCAAAGGGAAGGCAATACAAACACTTCCCGACAGTTTATCATGTCAGAGAATGTTTTTTATATAAAGAGCTATTAAGACCCTCTAAGATTTAAAAAATATAATTTGCCCATTTGTGATCTATTCTTCTAGTGCTTGATTAGAAAATTTGATATTCTGTTGGGAAGGTCATTGTTAATTAGATCACTACATTTAACTGCTTTCTGCATTTAAAGAAGAACCCAATTCAAATTATAGGAAAAAACAAAAACAAAAATCCCAACCTATCAGTACAGCAACAGTGCCATCTTTGGACTAAAGCAGAAAGTGATTTTCCCTCTTTCACTAATTCCTCATGACTTAAGCAACTTCTTTTATCCGTTGGTAACATGAAGTTACAGGTGTTACCAACAATTCCTGATGAAGAAGCAGAGGAATCCTAGGTGTCTGTGAGTCTGAGAAAACAAGATCATGACTAAGAAGTCCTGTGTTGCATTCATTCCTGTCCTTCTAGACTAGGAAAGCACCATGGCGGCTGCACCACGTCGTTCCATGGGAGCAAGGACGACTTCATTCCCTGTAGAAGCACACGGTCTTAGCCTGCGGAATTCCCCACCTCAGAAACTCCAGCAGTAGACAGGTTTAAAAATCATGTAAGATGGTAATAACTTAAATTTTTTTAATGTGCATATAAACTTAATCCTGTAATTAATTTATCTTTATCCGTTAATGTTAAATACCTTATAAGGTACTCATAAATGTGCTGAAAATAAATGTGTTAAAATAATTAGAAAGATCTACAAAAACTACTAGCTGTCTCTTTACCTCACTGTCCAAATGACATTAGGTTCATAACTGTAAATGTAAAATGCTCCATCCAAAGGACACTGACAGGGCACATATGCTTCTATGAAGAAATTCTCACCTTATGTTTGGGACAGAATATAAGGTTTCTGAATAAAAGGGAAGGTAGATTTTGCTCAGAAATCAAAAACACTGATTCCTTTGTTAATTGAGTAAAGGACATATGACCAGCCTAATAAATACTACTTTTGTTCATTTGATGCTGAAAGAACACATCGCCCAGTCTTAATGAGACCTCTCTTAGAAAGTGAGGATACAAGGTAGTCTAACCAGCGTAACAAACCCAGGGTGAAAACTGTCCTGCATGAAGTTGCACAGCTAATGCAGACAGCACAAAGAGCTCCACCCTAATGTAGTACCCAAAATGGGCTGCAAGCTTCACCAGTGCCTCTCCCCAAAACAAGCACACAAGAGCTAAGTAAGAATGAAATCTGGGACGAAGAGATCTAGGATGCCTCACGCATACATTTAATCACCCCAATTGTCCCAAATACTCACTGAGCAGAAGGAACCACTATCTGCTTTCAGGCACTTTGAACACAAAGAACCAAGAGTCAGGTCTGAAGCAACGACATGAGAATCTTGCTAACCTGTCCTTCAATAAAGGCCCCGCATATAGGTCCTACTACAGCATTTGTGAGGGAAATTACAGAAAATACCTTAGGCTGAGATGTGATTTGTGCTGTTCCATCACAGACTGACACTAAAGTGACAGGTTTGAAGAATTTTAACAAATTAAATTAAACAAGAACACAAAAGCAGCTAAACCTTGATTAAAAATGGTAATAATTACATACAGTAACATTTAATCATATTGTTTCCACAACTATAAAAGAATATTTGCTTTTCTCTAAAGCTTGTTGAGGAAGATAAATGCACAGCCAGCTTCTGTTAGACCTGTCATCAGCCTTTATCTTACTGTTCTGTTTGATTCTGCCATTCACCTCAGCTTTAGGAATTTTCTCCCACTGTGGATTCCTGACGCTGGCTGTTCTCTGCTCAGGTCTTCCTTCTCTGAAGTCCCTCTTTAGCCTCCTTATTCAATGACCCTCTTCCTGTGAAAATTATCTGTCTTCTCTACAACTTTCTTTTCTTTCTTTCTTTCTTTCTTTCTTTCTTTCTTTCTTTCTTTCTTTCTTTCTTCTTTCTTTCTTTCTTTCTTTCTGCTTAAAGCTACTTCATTCAATTTTTCAATTAATTTATGACATAAATAATTATTCCCACTTTTCAAAGAGGAAACTAAAACAAAGTACCTTGAACAGGGTCACTCAGGTAAGATACATTCATCCCAAGACTCAAATCCAGACCAGAAAGTTCCAGAGCTCATGTGTTCAACTCATTATCTTTCTTCATTCCAGGGCCAATTGATCACTAAATTCTATTACTTCTCCATTGAAAACATCTTGAAAATGTGTCTCTATGCCTCCCCCCATTGATTTAAGTCCCATATCATATACTTTTTGATTACTATAAAATCTTTCAAATGAGTTTTCCTGCTAATAAATGTTCTTATTTTCAATCTGTGGAAAACACTTCAATTAGAAATATTGAGCATAATTAATGCTCAATATCTGTTCTCTTTCTGTAGTAATGGGTTTTTAATTAAGGACAATTAAGGTCAATTTTCTAAGCTGTCTCAGATACAGGTGGTCATATGATAATAGCCTGACTAGTGAGATGCTAGTGAGGTTATGTAAGGTGTTTACTCCTTACCATGAGTTGCATGTAAATTAAACGCAAAAAAAGAGCTGTCCTGCACTATGGGATGGGCTGACACCCAGATGACTACAGTTAGAGGTTGCCAGGACAACCTCAGGAGGCTTAATACACTATTATTTAAGACATTTATTATCAATATCTTTTTCTCTATATTATTCGAAGAAAAATATCTTTATTTATTTTAAATATAAAAATTTTCTTTGACACCACAAATAATTTGATAAAATCACATCTTTACTATGACACCACAAATAAAATCACATTTTTTTTTGGTAAAATCACATCTTGATAGTGTTGTCTTAACAGTTGTCAACAAAACTCCATAACATACACACACACACACACACACACACACACACACACACACACACACACGCACGCACAGATCCACTGGCTCAAGCTGTAGGTGGAGTATAGCACCTGCATGCACACCTCCTCTCAGAATCACAGGTTATTTGTTCAGCTTCTCCTAGTGCTTGGCCAGGCTCCTGTGCATCTATCTCCATAGAGAAATCCAACAGCTCTTTTACAAATATCTGATGTCATTAAAGTCAGTGTTAGAAAGGAACAGGAAATGAACAACAGCAGAGACAAGCTTTATTTGGGGAAGCCTGAGAATGTCTCGGACCAGGCAGGTCAGAAGCAACTTCCCTAAGAGACTAGGGGGTACTTATGGGGTTTTGGGGGGTCATTGGAACACCTTGGTTGCAGAGCAGTCCACCATAATTGGACAGGTGGTTTGGACAATTCCAGGAAAGTGATAATGGGGATGGGCATCCAGATCATTTGCAGGGAGGGGGTGGTTGGGTCACTCTTGGGAAACAGGAGGTTCCAATGAAATGGCAGAGTCCAAAGGTAGAGACATTCTGGTTCTAACACCCATGAAATTCCCAAGTCTGTTTTTTCCAAGTGATACATTTTTAACTTCTTTCAAGTGGCTATGTTATATGATTTAATATGTGTACAAGATGCACATATGTACATGCATCAGTTTTTGTTTTGAGACAGGGTTTTGCTATGTAGTCTTAGCTGACCTAGTGGTTGTTATGTAGCCAGTCTAGTCTCAAACAAATCTTCATGTCTCAGCTTCTTGAGTTCTGGGATTAAAGGAGTCTTAACAGAACTAGAAAGTATGTTTCTTGTGTGTGTGTGGTATAGGTGTTTATCCATGCGTGTGCAGGTACACAGGCCACAGGCCAGCAATGGGTGTCTTCATCAACCAGTCTCCAGCTTACTTTTTGAGACAGGGTCTCTAACTGAACCTGGAGCTCACTGATTTGTCTGGACTAGGTGGTCAGCAAGCCCAAGGAAGCCTCCTACTTTGCCTCCCCAGGCTGGGATTACAGGTATGTGCAGCTGCACCTGGTGTTTATGTGCATGGCGGAGATCCAACCCAGGTCCTCATGTTTGCATGGCATGCACTTTATTGACTTAGCTATCCCTTGCTCTAGAACGTATGCTCTTGTTACATTTACTAAAAGAATAAACGAATGAATGGTACTTTAATTAATTAAAGGAATGTTCAATTACAGTTAACGTGCAACAATTCTGAGTACCAAGAAGTTCAAACAACCACCAACTGCTCTGTCACAGAATGGATGACTAGGATAGAGGCCAAAGGCTTTACTTAGGAAGAAAAATAAAGGTCTTACTCTTTATTTTTTAAAAACTTGAGAAAAGTGTTTCTTCTTGCCAACATGGGTTGTAGATAATAAACTCCATCAGAAGTAAAACAGTTAAGTAAGCCTTGTCTTACTCGGACAAGGTGGTACCTTTCGGTGATTTTAAGCAAGTAGCTTGGCTTTATAAAAACCATCATCAGGGCTTGAAAACTGACTGAGCTTTATGGCATCAAAACACCAGTAAGGCAGTTTAAGTGTCTCTGACACTGCTTTTTTATTATGAATAGGGAAACCCAACAGAAGATGTGTTGATTTGAAGGGCTGATTTGAAAGGAAAAAACTTAAAATAGTCTTAAATGTAAATATTAGCCTAATCTGAGGTAACAAAAGACCTATGCTAATCACTACAATATAATGGGACAAATTATAAAAGCAATACCTGAGCCAATTTTCCTGAGTTCTCCAAGTCTCTGACATTTCTTTCTTTGCCTTCCCCTTCATTCCCACAAGCGTAATTCCTCTAAATTTCATGGCTCTTCTTCCCTGAGCTTTTCTTTCCCTTTCCCCCTCTGCTTTTGTTCCTTCCAGCAGTACTCCTTTCTCCCTTCCCACTGCCTGCTTCTCATCATGTCCCTCCATCAGTTTACCACAGCTGCTGGAAACCAGCAGCTGGGCAAGGGAGCAAATAACACATCCTACTACCATTATGTACCACGACCAAAGAAACATTAAGGTGAAAAGTTGGAGCTCATGTACAATCTATCAAATAAATGCAGATTTGAAATTAAGTTTCAGGTACTATAAACATCAAAAATACAGATATATCTGGGTTGATAGCTACCCACTGCTATCATCAGTTTTAACTGTATTATTTTACAAGCCTTGAGGGTCCCTTCACTGTGCTCACAGTAAGTAATCAAATTTCTAGATATCAAACTGTTTATTATCAAAGAAATTCTCTAAATTCAAGAGAAAAGAACACGACTGAGCTTGCTATTTCAGAGTACACACAGTTGCTAGTCTTTTGTCAGCCTAAGAAACAAAAATTGCTCTGTTAATTATCTTCTCTCCATTGGCAGTTAAGTTTCTACCTTGAGGAAGGGATAATTTTTATATAGTACTAGTAAAACAGAGTAGTGATATTAGATTCTCCTGAAAGAGATTAAAAGTGATAAATTTTAACATATTTATGATCACTTTCCACTTGAAGATCTCAAGTTTGGTTCATCTTTTCAAGTATTTACCTCATTAATATGTGTACAGGAAGGAAATACGGATTGGATTGCAAGTTCTCTGCTAAAAGAGAATGCAATAAATCTAAGCATGGGGTGCCTACATTAGCAAAGAACATCGATAAGACTACATTAGGACTGCTGGACTTCAGGATGGGGTCTTTGATCTACTATCAGTCTCCTTACTTGTACAAAGAAAAAGAAATAAGAGTCTTCAAGGAAACTGTCAGAACTGACCCGATTTTGTCCCAAAGACAAACATGCTTGTCAACAGGGAACTGCTCATCAATGATTTCATTTGGATTTTTCAAACTTTTTGCAACAAGAAACTGGCTTTAAATGAAATTATATGTCTTTACCAGCTTGATTTGGGGTGGTGGATTAAGGAGCCATATGGTCAGTCAGCTTTCTGTATTTCCTCAATATGTTTGGCGAATAAATGCTACAGAACCCCTATGTCTTTATAGAGCAGAATTTGAAAACCACTGACCTAAATAATTCTTTGGGAAAAAAACCAAAACAATAACTAATGTTCTCCTCCTAAAGAAGTCATTTGCCTCCTGGACCGGGCAGATTAAAAAACAATTAAAAGCCTGCAATGTTTAGCAAAGGCATTTTAGTGACTGCATTTAGGTCAATAGCATAGATACCTGTAGTGAGTGCTGGAATGGTTGTGAAGAAAGAAGTGACTCACACTGTAGACTAAGCTTTGTTTGGTCTCAGTCAAATCCTTTGGGGAAGAAAGGAGCTGTTTCTGATAGAAAGGGGTTTCAGAGAAAGCAAAAGAAACAGAGCACCAGGTGAGAATTAAGAGTCTAGCTGTGGTGCTGCCCTTGGGAGGCAGAGGCAGGATGAGCAGAGGAGTCAGGACCCCAGCCTGAGCAACTTAGCAAGACCCTGTCTTAAATTTGGGGGTGGGGAACACCCGGGGTGAAAATTAGTGGAAGAATACTTGTTTAGCATGGGTGGGAAGTTGGGGCTCATACTGTGAACCTGTAATTTCAGCTCCTGGGAGGCAGAGGCAAGAGCATTACAACTGCAAAGCTGGCATTCAAGCTACTAAGGAAATATAATTTGAAATGCTGTGACCACCAAGGGCATGTTATAAATTGTTGCAGTTACTGTCTTGTTGCTATAACAAAACACCTGACCTAAGAAACTGTAAGGAAAGTGTTTATTCTGGCTTAGAGTCAAGGGCAGAAAGCACACTGGAAGCAGCAAGACAATGAGCTGGCTAGCACTGACAAGGGGGCTGATCACCCTCCAGGTCTGCCCCCATGACAATCTCCAGCAAGGCTCCACCCACCCCCAAGCTACCATCAGCTGGGGACTGATTGTGAGGGGCATTTCACATTCAAACTACCACCCAAACTGAATAAATGAGAGTGAATTTCAGCTAAATTCTCCTTATATTGAAGACTTCTTATTCTAACTTTGGTTTACTGATAACATCAAACACTTGAAAAATTCCCATTCTTCCTGGTTCTTTGTGTTTTTGCTCCTTTACATCCATGGTCTGCATCTAGTAACAAGTCTTTCTAAATAAATGCAATCATGTCACTGAATGACTGAAGAGACTTCAGTGACTTCCTACTTTATAATATTAGTTGCTTTCAGTTACAGAATAAGCTTTTCAAATTAAGTATTAATCAAAGGTACAATTTAAATTACAGAAAGCTGAGGGTGCAGCTCAGTGGTAGAACACTTGTCCAGCATGAACAAGGGCCTGGGTTTAATACTCAACACTCATTTAAAAAATAATAATAATAAGCAGTATTGTCTGGCTCAAGAGTAAAACCAGAAGGTGCTGATAATAAAGCCCCAGCCTTATTTTTTTTTTCTTTTGAGACAGGGCCTACCTATGTAGCTTGGGTTGGCCTGGATCTCTCTATCTTCCTATTGCAGCCTCCTGAATGCTGAGATTATAGATTTGCAACATTTTGCCCAGTGAGAGCCCCACTTTTTAATAACCAAAATATGTTGGTCCTTATGATTCTGGAGATAATATTAAAATAAATAAAATCTGCATACTTCTTGAAGCATGATCTTAAAACATGTTAAGTGAAACTTCATATACGTTTAAGGAAAAATGCACAAATTCAAACCACACTTTGAAAATTGTAATATTTTTTTCAATAATTGGAGATTCAGTAAAAAAATACTATAGAAGATTTGAAATATTAATAGAATGGGAGGAAGCCTAACCTCAAGAATAATTGCTCAGGCCTTCATCTCCCTGTCCCAGTTACTGGTTCCTTCCCACACTGAGCTGTTGATCAAGGAGACCCATGAGGTCCAAAAAATGTGACAGACTTCTGTCAAAGCTCTTGAATACCTGACCCAGGCCTAAGGTATGACCCTATTGCTGAAGAAATCAGAGTGTCATCCAACAACACCAAGAGATCCTTCTAGATCCAGAATGGTAACCAGCTCCTGGATGGTAGCATGTGTACCACTGGAAGGTGTTGCATGAGCTGCCAGGGAAAATTGGTCAATGATATTTGGAGAAAGCAGAGACCACTGGTATACAATATAGACAGTTGTCACCAGAATGCTGAACAGATGGCTATATGGAAGAGACCAGCAAGTCAAGAAATGTTCATCTGTGCAATAGTGGCATTAAACTGAGGAGAGTAATCAACAGCTTACTGATTGGCTAAGAAATAGGACAAGGAACCCTTAAGTGGACTGGGATCCATAGCAAAATCCTATGGGGACCAAGATCTTGGGCTCCTAGGAGAATTTCCCACTACCAGAAAACTACAGAGAGGCTACACCCATCAGGAGCTAGCCAAAATAGCAAGGTTTGTCATATTTAACCTATATTGATCTCATTCACTGAGGGAGATTCTGTTTGTATTTTTCAGAAGACAGTGAGAGAGCTGGGGACAATTCAATCCCACCAATAAGACATTGGATGATGGCTGACACCCTGGCAGGAGACAAATCACACCTAGCCTTCACACAGGGCAAAAATGAAACCTATGAGAAAGTGACAAGATAAACAGGAGACCTATCACCACAGCAAGTCTGATAACCCATGAAAAGTCAATGGAGTCAGACACCAACAATACCCAACACAACCCAGAGATACATAAGATATCAACAACATTAGTATTAGGAAAAGGATAAAGACTCCAGAAAGATGAGAGGCTGTAGCTAGTTCAAAGGAAATTTGAAGTTACCCGTTAAACACTGGGCTTGGTGCATAAAAGTTACTCAGTAAACACCGAAAAAAAATTAGTTAGGAGAGAGCCTGCATAATCTGTACCCTCATTTCCATGAAGTAGGTGATTCCCTTACCCACAAGGAAGAAAGTGGGCATCTTGCTGGGTGAGCAATTCCAGACTCTGTCCAAGTACATTCTTGAGCCTTTGCAAGAAGAGAAGTGAGACGCAGCTGGTGCAGTGAGATTGGTCTGTATTCACTGTTATCCTCCTTACAAGTGGAGAGGGCCAAATTAAAGTCACTATTCATGAGTATCACAAGCCCTCTTTATCTCTTGAACTTGTTGGAAGCTCGGCTATGATGGGTCATCAAGACTTTGCCTGGATTTTCTGTTGTTTAAGTTTTTTTGAGACAAAGTTTCACAACATAGCCCAGGCTGATCCCCAACTTATGATTTCCCGGCCTCGTTTTCCTGATGCTGGGAATACAGGTATGTGCTATTACACTGCATTTATCTCTCATCCTCTTAATCACAGTGTTTGTTTTTTTTTAATGCATATAAGAGGTAGGACTCTTTATATTTAACAGCTGGCTTGATTAGCCGAGTCCCAAGGCACATGTAGGAGTGGATTCACAGGCATTCCATTCCTTGCCTTCTCTGTCCCTTAGCTATTCCTTGTAGTCATTACCACATTTTGTATTTGCCTCAGGACCTGGAAAACATGTTTCATTCACTACAGACTTTTGTATCTTCAATCCTTAGCAAAAATCCCAAAGTAGATACTTAATAAATCCTAATGAACTATGATGCTAGGATTTTGCATCTCATATTGCCAATCTATATGCTTGAGATATTTTTATGAATGAAAATACAATAAATATTTATAAGTGAAACTACAATAGCTATAAACTAGCTTTTGATTTCTCTTGGGTCTTTTATAATCTGGAATGTATTAAGAACTAGCATTAAAAAGAAAAATGTAAGGGCTGATAGACAGCTCAGTGGCACAGCATGTGCCTATTATCTAAAGGCCCTGCCTGGGTTTCATCTCTAGCACCAAAAAAGAAAAGAAAAACTAATAAAATAAAATACTTTGTCCAAGTTACAAATGACTAATCCTAGAATCTTCAGTTCCTGCCCTTAATGGAAAAAAAAAAGGAAGAAAAAAAGGAACTAGGAAAGGAGGAACAAGAACAGGTGAAGGAAGAAAGATTCAGTGTTACTGGTAGTAGTGGTAACAGCAGTTTGCTTTTGTTTTCTGGATCACAAACATACGTATGACTAAGTATGTGTATATAGTGTGCAAAGCTGACTGAATTGAACTTTTAAAAGGAAGTACATTTCAGAGCTGAAATAGTGGAGGAAGCCTTCCACTCTGGCGTAATCATATATCCAAAGATTATTCTTCCAATATAAACAGATGAGTTTGGAGGTCACTATACTGATAAATGTGAAGACCTGTACTCCTCAGTCCCTAGGAATCCCTCATCTTGGCTCAATAGCACCAAGGAATAAATGGTAGTGATTTTTTATTGCCTCTTTTAAAACACAATTCTTGCTGTCAAAATTCCACTTTTTAAGACTTGTTATCTGTGTGATTTATACAAAATTTTAAAGCATTACCCAATAATCTAGCTTCCTTTTTCAACAAGTTATCAAATTGCATTTTACTTGTCAAGTAGTGAGAAAAGAAAACCAGAAGGGGTCAGTATTTTATGTGTGATTGATTTTCCTCTAGGAAATGGATGATATGATCCATTGCTGCAATAAGATACCTATATTTTTGTTATAAATCATACTCTTTGTTGAGTGCTTTCTCATCCAAGAATCATGTAAACTTCTCTTGCACAAATATAACCATCTTCTAAACAGACCCCATGTATATCATTTCCAGATTATTTTTTCACTTATTTTTCTTAATATATTTAAATGGAAATGGCGCAAAAGAGCTTTCTTATGTAATATGTTTCCACATAGTATATACCAGAAAACACATGCTAGCTCAGAAATTACTTTGATAAGTGACAATAAAACTACACTCTTAAATAACATCCTATAAACAAAACAGACCACATTCAATTATTCCTTCAATCCTTGCTCTTCACTTATATTCTGAAATAACTTAGAGGATATTTTTGTGAGAATTTTATGTAACTTGTTCCTTCGTATTTTAAAAATTCAATAGATTCTAATTTTTCCATTTCTGTATGGATAGATCAGAGTTCCTATTAAAAGTACAATGAGCTCACATGCTTCCCCATCTTCTGTCATCACTGCACTTTTGAGGCTTTTAGCTATTCATGCTAAAGCAGCAGGACAAGTTATTATTATCATGATTACATATAATTCTATGCATAAGCTCACTTTTCAAAGATTTAAAGAATATTATAGGCGATAGAGAAAAGCTCAGTTGTACTTGCCTACACATACAAGGCCCTCAACTCAGCCTTCAGCATTACAAAAGAAAAAAAAATTACACATCTACTAAGAGTTCTTTAAAACAAAGGTAACATGAAGAACTACTAAATAAAGTATCACTTTTCCTTATGTATTTCACATTCACAATAACTTGTGCAACAATTAACATTTGGTCATATAATATTATCTTTCAAAGGTTAAAATGATGAACCCTATGAATATTACATACTTAATATATCACAAATTATTTATGATAAGGCACATAGATATGTGACCACATGGACATAAGTACCTTTGAGGTTATTTGCTAAAACCTAAATGCAGACACACAAATCTAGTTTTTGATATAATAATTCAACTGGAAAGTCTGACTTCTCATTTTAGAATATTGTTCTTAGGCAGAAGATGGGCTCAGTGGTAGAGCACTTGCCTTGCAAGTAGGAGGCCCTGGGTCTGAGGGAGAAGTAGGAACAAGCGAGTTCTTTTTTAATTGCTAGTCAGCTAGGGGAGGGCCCAAGGCAAGGACCAAAAAAACATGTCCTCCGTCCACTTCAGCAGAGCTGGAATTCAGTACATGGTCCAGTCTCATCCCTCAGTGACAGCACCTCTACCTAGTTGTGCTGGCCTCTTTTAGGGTCAGACCAATCAGCTCTCAGACACATCTGAGCCTGATGGTAAAGCCCACCCCAATAAACTATAAGAGGGGCTTACCAGGTGGGCTGTTCATTTTTCCTTGCCTGAACCTCAGGGTCCCAGCACTTATAAGGCACTGGAATGGGAGAAAGGAATTTTTTTCTTATTTTGTTACTCTGTTACTACCACTTAGCTTTCATTTTAATCTCTGCTCCCCTTTTTAAAATTTTTCTGGAACCCCCCCCCCACACACACATTATTCCTCCACTCCCATGCTCCACTTCCTGCGTCCTGTCTGCACACGGGTGTAATGTGAAGGAGAGAGTCTGTGTTCCTGTAAGCTCTATCTACCCTTTTTCAACTGCCCTGGGAATCGCCTTCACCAGTCCAATTTTCTCAAACAAACCACGCAAGTTAACCTTTCCAGAATCTCCCAGGAAACCCCCCCTTCCTGGCCAGTCTTCTTCGTGGCATCATATCTAGGTTACCTATTTCCCTCTTGACAACACTTGCCATTGCTCCCCCCCCCCCAAAGTAACCATCATCTGTCCACAGTATGAGGACATCCAATATTTATTAAGTAAAATCACTCTATGCAAGTTTAAGTCAGGATCTGTCATTCCCTTCTAATTGGATTCAAACACATACACATCAGTTAATTTTATTGTATCTGCACTTAAATCCACTTATCTTTTATTATGCAGTAAAATGATTACCTTTTGTGAGCAAAATTGAAAAGAGAAACTTCCTTGTAAATGATACAGTCATATAAGTATCTCTAATGAACTTAACTTCTTTTTGAAGTTAAGGGTAGGAGATAAAAGACTGGTTGCCTAGTATTATCATTTTTCTCCTATCTTTTTAACCCCAAGATGTCTAGATATCGGGTAATAAGCTGTGTTAAAGCTTGTGTATCCACGCTCTCTTTTTTGCATGATTATCGCCTAGTGAATATGCTCACCGCAGCTGCTTCAAGTCACCCTAAGCCTCCCACGCAGCCCAGGAAACAGAGTAGGGCAAGCATGTAAAGAGGCTGCTCTGGGACAAGAATGGACTGTTGTGGTCAGCTTTCTAGTTGCTACGCAGCAGAAAGAACCCAAGCAAAAGTGGCTTGTGGAGGAATGGGTTTATTTGGCTTATGGACTTGAGGAGAGACTCCATCCTGTCAGGGAAAATGATGGCATGAGCAAAGGGTGGACATCACCTCTGCCACAGCACTGCAAACAATGGCAGGAAGGTGTGACAAACACTGGCAAGAGGAAGCTGGCTTATAACCTCCATAAGCCCACCCCTAACAACACAGCTCCAGCAAGATTGTAAAACCCAAACTGCCATCAGCTGAGGATCAATCACAACACATTCATTTGGTTGTAGGGGACACCTGGATCAAACCATGACATGGAGGATGGCTGGGGCGGCCTTACCCAGTCACTATGAAGACATTAAGATTAGAGAGTCAATTTAGTGCCCTGTCTGTTTACTACTAAAGTAATGTAGTGCTAAAGACATACTAATGGGGATGCTGAAAATCACAGGTTGGAGATGTTACTGAGGAATAGTTTCAGGTGATAGGTGCTAAGAGGTCTGTGTATGTGTGCTATCTTTGTGGCGATGAGTGAAATCCCATAGTATTTTAGCAAAATGAGTGTGAGCTCACTGCCTCCCTCCCCTACATTCATTGTTACATTCTTCAGGCCACAGATGACTATGAGATGAAAAACTATCAGAGCTTTGAAGTTCAGTGAGACAAAAGTAATTGCTTTAACTGTGATAAGGAAATTAGGAGAGACAAGGCTGGAGAATACCTGGGAAGAATATCTGAATTTCCTGAGACCTATTGTAAACTAGATAATGGTAATCTGCATAATGTCACATACCCTACTCTGTAAGGACTATAAAATATCTTTGTAACTGGGGTTCGTGGCCAATGCATTTATGCTTGGACCCTGGGCCCGGGTGAAAATTAAACTCCCCTCTCCTCTTGCTGCAAAGGCTTTGTCTGTTTATTACCGGATATTTCTACAACAATAGCATCCTATGGAAATTAGTCAAGTAGAGAAAAAACTAAACCAAATCCAAAAGCATGCATGGCCTATGTAAAAGCAATAGTAATCAAAATAAGCTGTATGCATTACTTTACATTTATGCCTAATTACCTGGTAGCATAATAATGACTGCATTATTATTTTGGCAACATGAACCTACTATAAATTTAATGATAGCTGTAAATTGTAACTTCTCGGCCCTTATAATTTACTGTTTTTAAACATGTGTTTTACTGAGCTCATGTTATATTCCAGGCACCAAATCATATACTGAGAATAAAATCAATTAAGCAATTCATGTTCCAAGGTGTTTATTCTCTATGTGAAAACATAAGTATGCAGATGTCTAGCAGAAAGTGATCCTGTCATGGTTTGATCTAGGTGTCACCCACAAACAAATGAATGTGTTCTGATTGATCGATCCTCAGCTAATGGCAGTTTGGGTTTTACAACCTCACCGGGGCTGTGTTGTTGGGAGGCAGGTTTATGGGGGCTAAAAGCCAGCTTCCCCTTGCCAGTGTTTGTCACACCTTCCTGCCATTGTTTGCAGTGCTGTGGCTGAGGTAATGTCCATCCCTCTACTCATGCCATTGTTTTCCCTGCCAGGATGGAGTCTCCCCTCAAGTCCATAAACCTAATTCCTCCATTCCTCCACAAGCCGCTTTTCCTTGGGTTTTTTCTGCACAGCAACTAGAATGCTGACTACAACAGACCCCCACCACACACACACCTTTGTAAATGAAGGTAAAGATCCCAGAAGAATGTCAATTTCAGACCTACAGTCTGAATAAAGAGATGTCAAAGCCAATTCCAGAAAACCAATAGAGCTGGAGCTGCTCAACTGGAACACAATATAAGAGGAGTCCTAACAGTGGGGTTAGTGAAATAAGAGCGAGTGCAACACTTACATGTATGTTACACTAAAGGACCAGAACAGTTGCTGGTAATGAGGAGCCACCACAGGAAGGTGCATGTAGTGACGGGGTCAGAGCTACACTTCTGATCTGTGACTCTGGCTTCACTGTGCAGAATGAAGTAGCGCAGCTCACCACTGCAGACAGGTCAGGAGCCAGCTGAACACATCTTGGTGACAGATGCTGGTGGAGAGAACTGGATGGACTTGAAAGATATGTAACAGGTACAGCTGAGCAGTCTCAGTGACTGAGGGAGAGAGGAGCTGGGAAGGCTCTCTGACGTGCAAATGCATGATGGCATGGTGTGGGCCAAGTTAGAGAATAGGTAGAGTGATGGGGATTCCTTTTTCATTTTCTTTGCTGATTTTGGTGGAGGGGGCTAGGAAAGAATTATCACTTATGCCAATTATTGCCTTAGGTAGTTGAGGTTTATGTGTTTGGAGATCTCTGATAAGCAGCTGAATGAGCAGGTCCACAGCTAAAGAGAAATATCTGAATTTAGACACACATTATGTCAGTTCCACCATCAAATAGAAAAAAATCAATATTAGCAACTACAGTAACCCAAAATTTGTGGGATAAGCTTACTATGTAAAAGTTAAGAAAAATCTGGAAAGAGCATAATTGAAGACGCAAGGAGAAAACAAGAACGTGTTTGATGACAAGTGTGATGAAAAGACATGAAGAAGGAACAGTTGACAAAGAGAAATGCAGCAAACTGCTACTGTTTTCTTTGAAAAGTCAAATTTAACCAAGAAAAATCATAGCATGCCTGTCCACTGAGACAAATTAAAGAACAGTATGAAAATTAAAAAACAAAATAACAGGATTAAATAAAAGGCAGATTGTCCTGAACACTCCCCAGAAGAGAAAAAAGTGATATATATGAAGAGTATGAAATATGATATTCAAAATTAGAAGTTATAGAAATATGCACTCGGTACCAATTATTCTTAAATATATCTCGGGCTGGAAAGATGGCTTAGAACTTAAAGGCATTTGTTTGCAAAGCTCAATGGCCCAGGTTCAAATCCCCAATATCCATATAAAACCAATGCACAAAGTGGCACATGTGTATAGATTTTATTTGCAGTGTCAGGAAGCCCTGTGGTACCCAATCTCTTTCTGTGTCTGACTCTTTCAATCTTTCCCAAATAAATATTCAAATATATTTCTTTATATTTTTTATTATACACACTCTATGTATATAGTTGCTGATAAAGTTAATATAGAAAATTTTTAAGAGTATAAAACATACTAAGTCTAACAACTTTATTTAAAAAAGCTAGTATCTTCTTGAAAATGTGTATAAGGGACTCTGTATTAACATTATTTTTGCAATGTCCATGTTTCCAGATATTTAAATAATTAAAATATGTATTTTAAAAATTAAAAATAAAATATATTTAACTGAGCATGGTGACTTATGCCTATAAACCCAGTACTTGGAAGGCTGAGATATGAATAATGAGAAGAGTTAAGAGTCCAGCCTGGGCTATATTGCAAGGCATTGTCAAAAAATAAAAAATCAGCTTTAAAAATAGATCAAGGGACTTTTCCATTTTTGGAAATCCCCTCTTGCTTCCTTGAGCAAGAGCTCTGCCTTCCTTCTTTATAAAGTTTTCTCTATAATCTAATAAAATCTCCCTAAATTAAAAAAAAAAAGTGGGGTTGGAGAAATGACTCAGTAAAGGCCTTTGCCTGCAAAGCCTAATGACCTGGGTTCAAGTCCCCAGTACCCACATAAAGCCAGATGCACAAAGTGGCACATGCACCTGGAGTTCATTTGCAGTGGCTGGAGGCCCTGGTGCACACAATTTCTCTGTCTCTTTTTTATCTCTCTCTGGTTGCAAATAAATAGATAAAATATTTTTAAAGTAGATCAAGTAAAATTAATACAGAAAATTATCCATTTCCCTCAATGGAATGGGGACAGAGGAAAGGGGATATAAGAGTATATCCCAATGGGAATGTGACCAACATATAGTAAGTTCTTACAGTAAAGTTTATAATTAATAAAAAGAAAATGAGAAAAAAATCATTTATCAACTAATAGATCTTTAAGACATTTAATAAGAATGGTTTGGAAGTAGGAAGGAAGAAGAAAATATAGCAAACTGAGTAAAAATGGGAAGAAAAGCACAAGATAAAACATAAAAGGCAGAAAATTTGGAAATGTCAGGATTTACAAACAATGAAGGGTATGTCATGAGGCAGGAGGAAGTCTTGTTGCTTATTCACTTATTAAAAAAACTGGAGGTCACAACACTAATAAGCCATACTAAGATTCAGGGTTTGTTATAAGGATTAAAGGCTAACAGTGTCAAGGCCCAGAGTAGAAGAAATTATGAAGTAGAAGAATTATGAAGTCAGACCAGTGAAGAAGAAAAGAGATTTAGAGAAAGACCAAGGCAGAATCTCAAACCGTATACCCTAGGAGATAGAGGGAGAAAAGAACCCAGTCTTCAAAATGCCTAAGAGTTCCAACATATGATATAGGGGGAGCATAAAGACATATGGTCTAATTGCCAGGGGCGAAATGGTAAAAAAAAAAAAAAAAAAAAAAAAAAAAAAAACCTTGTGGTAAATCATAGCAGAAATCTCAGTATTGAGCTGATACATAATCTGACACAGAATAAAAGCATGCATTAGTATTGGCTGTGGTGTGTGAGCAATGCACATGCTCACTACTGTGCTGTTAGAGGCTGGACATGATGGGTACTGTCACTGCTGCTCACCGTTCCACAAACACCAATTAACTCTAAATAACTCATCCAGAAAATTATCAAAATATGCATTTTGGTCCACAGCTATTACTACAGGAGGACTGTTTTAGTTCTGATAAATAGAGGTCAGCATACAGAATCACACATGCCCTGCACACAGCCACAGTGCCACTGCAGGACAGAGAGAGTGATGCCGTGCTGCTCCCTGAGGGAAAGGAGGCCTGCAGCATGGCAGACGAAAAGGAAGAGGCTGGGAATTCTTTGAGTGCAGTTTTTAGAGGAATTAGTCAGTACAGCTACACAGGAAGCTTTCCATTTGAGAACCTGAAATGCTACGTGACAGCTATTAAATACGCATTTGTTTCAATAGTCCTCACCTTAAGAGTTCTACCTGAAGAACAGGCAGATTCCTCCTCTGATGGATCCTGCAGGCGGCCTGGTGAGAGTCAGAGGAGAACAACCAGCTGCGATCATTGGAACACGGGGCATCGACTAACACCTGAGAGCAAACACCGAACATCAGCTGGATGGCAGGTAGAGGACAGAGACATTACAGAGCAAATGTGTGCCAATAAAAACACAGCTTTCAGGTCCCAAAATGCAACATGATACATTCTTCCACGTGATATTTTTTCATTGAGTTTCCTGAAAATTTTCCTATACAATTAACATTTGGGTTTTTTTAGTATTTGGGTTTGATTTGCTTGTTCTGGTGAAGGGTGGGAAATGGGAGGACAAATAATCTATGAATCTGTATTAATGACATTAGATATTCATGATGACCCCAGCAAGTTCCTCATTTTATTTTATTTTTTAAGATATTTCAATTACTTTGTGTGTGTGGGGGGGTGTGTGTGTATGTATGTGTGTGTGTGGCTGCCCCAGGGCCTCTTGATGCTGAAAACAAACTCCCAATGCCTGTGCCACATTCTGAGTCTGTCTTTACATGGGTACTAGGGAACTGAACCCAGTGAACAGGTTTGCAAACAAGTGCCTTTAACCACTAAGCCACCTTCTCAGGCCAAGTTACTAATTTTAAGTAGACATTACTATATTTCTGAATTTACATCACTTATTTTATTTATTCATTTTACACTGTTGAGGCTGAATCATAACTAATATTTATTGTTAAGAATATTTCAATTCAGTTTACTAAATGAGCTTTTTCTTCAAGTCTCATATGCTGCTATGAAATGCTACCAAATTAAAGCATGAAGTACATTTTTGTACTGAACCAAATAATATCTGATCATTTTCTGAGCACCTTTGAGGTACCAGAAAATAGAAGACACCCTATAATCTCCTAAACCAATGTTACTGCTTCCACTGAACCATGGTGCCCATCAAATGAAAATGCTTTCAAGTTCACTTTATCAAAATCTTGCCGAGTACTGAGAAGCGGCACTGTCTGAGAGCAGAAGGAAATAACAACAGAAACATAACAGTGGTATCACGGGGAGTCCATCAGTGTGTCACAATGTAATAAAAGTACCTTGTCAAACCTTTCAGGCTGGGCATCTCCCATTTCTCTGCCGTCCAATCCAGACACTTTAATTACATTTATCAAAGGTTGTGGGATGAAAGATTCTAACGTTTCTTTCAGCCATTTCAGTCTCAGGCTATCATATTCATTACAATGAAGATAACCTAAAAGTTTCAAAGGCAATGGAATTGTTAAATTTCTACTTTTCAGGAAATAAATTTCAGAAAAAATAAATCATAATTATGCAGGAATAGGGCTTAAACATTGTGATTACCTCATGCTTTAAAAACAGAAATATACATACTATTACTTATAAATATCTATAACCTAATACAAATATTTATAAATATTTATAACCCAGTACTATACATCCTCCTACACCTTCACATTTATTCACTCCAGTCTAATTTGGGAGAGGAAAACCTATAGATTCCTAAACATATGATGCATAACACAATTCTCACCCTAAAATACTAGCTCTTAGGAGTAAGCAATATAGTCTAATATATTAGTCAAGCACATTCCATGGCACAACATCCTCATTTTAAGTGAAGGAAGGTAATATAGCATACAGAAAAAAACAAGTGTTTAAGCTCCATGGAAAAATAAACATGGGTTCAAATGTGAACTGAGAGACTTTAGGAAAGTGCCTTAGCTCTGTAACACTCTCTTTCTATATGGAAATTGTACTTATCTACCTTGCAGAGTGGTTGTTAGATTAAATATGACAGAAATTGGAAGCAAGATGACTGAGGATGACCCCTCACTGCGTAACACTGCGTCACCATTGGAGAATGGTGGTCTCCCCCACAGAGGCATCGGACTGAACAAGTAGGCATATTACTAGGCTTCAGAAGCCATAAGAGACTACAGTGTCTGGATTCATTACCATAAGAAAGGATGCAGGAAGGAAAGAGCTGCTTGGGTTACCACCTCTCCAATTCCAAGCAGTGTGGAGTGGGGACAAATGCCTCCCTCTTGGGGAAGGAGCTGTGCTCAGTTGAGCCTCATGTCCCAGGCCAGTACTGGCAGACTGAGGCAAACACCATCCTTGGCCCGGTGGCTGAATTCTTCTGCCACCAACCATGAACAGTGAGGGAGGACCAGGCTCTGTCTACTGGACAGTTGGGCAGGAACATGAACACAACACTTTGCCTTGGAACAAAGCACTGAGACTGCCTTGGCAGAGTCTGAAGTCCTGTGTCCCCAGCCACAGCTGGCATAGGGAGTCCCCAGACTTGCTTGATATCAGACAGGGAGCTTTACTTCTACAGGAGTACCTGTGTCCCATACCAGCACCCAATGCAGTTGAGACTGTGCAGGTTCCTATGGCTGTGAGCCCCAGCTGAGCATTAGCCTCAGAGATGCCCAAGAGACCACCCTCACCACTCTTCCCCAACCTTAGGCAACACAGGAAAACCAGGACTCCTCTCACTGGAGGAGTATGACACAAATGAGCCCAGTAAGAACTTACTGTCTTAGAACTCAGTGTCAGCCGTAAGCACACACTGGGGAGACTCTAACGATTCCTGTCCCCAGGCCAGTATTTTGGACAGTCTCTAGACCTGCCCCAGTTCCATAGTCAACTGGACTTCTGACCTGGTCAGCATCAGCTGCTGGCCGTGCAGTTCTGGCTCAGCAGGAGACAGCCTACAGCAGTGCAGACTTGGTGCCCTTGTGCTATGCTGGTCTCAGCAGGCTGTGGGTTCCTGGGGTAACTCAGGGTTGCAATGTTGGTAGCCATGGGACTACCTTATAACACAGAGGGGTAACCCTCTGCTTGGGATAAGAGCCCTTGGTCAGTCTTCCATGGTGTGGCCCAGTACAAGGCAGAACCATTCAGGGCCTACACATAAGCCAGTGACTGTGGTTGAGGCATCTGGGCCTCCCCTGTACACACAGGAAGGCTTGTAGCAGCAGGGTTCCTTATTAAGGCACACCCCTAAACTACATACCTATTGGGGATATAGGACAAAATGAGGTTTGGGGTACCCTCTGGTGCTGAAACAACAACCAGTGAAATTGGGACAAATCTGGATTTAGGGTGCCATCTAGTGCTCAAAAACCACAAAAGTCCACAGACTCAAAGAAACTCAGCCTATGCCAATTAGAGAACCTCGTACTAGATTCCCTACGGCCAGGACCCACGGTACCACAGAGTCCCTCTCTTACTGCAGGACCTATGGTGTCACAGAGCCCCCCTCTTACTGCAAGACCCACGGTGTCAGAGTCCCTCTCTCACTGCAGGACCCATAGTACCACAGAGTCCCTCTCTTACAGCCCTGTGAAGGCTATGGCAAGGCTGTCTGAGCTACCCAGAAATAATTATAATAAAAATCACAAAATACAAAGTGGTAGCAATGAAACTGTTAAAACACAGATGGCCATAGATTCAAGTAGAATCACCTGCAGTTCTCCTTGACTAAAGACTTCCTATGCACTGGGAACAGGACTGTGGGACAGGGATGCGATCCAGCTCTGACACATCACTAGTGGTAATTTAGTCAATGCCTCTGTCTCCATTTCAGCTACAAAACAGCTTACAGCACTGCAGTTAGCTGAGGTAACACACATCTGTAACAGTCATGCTGTGTCCCCTTGGGATTTTTGAAGACTTTTAGATAGAAATAGAACATAAAATGCTAAAAATACTGACTACAAAAATATTGAAAACATAGATATATGCAATGTGATCAACACAATCCTAGGCATATGTCTTCTAAAATAGTTATTATTTTTGTTATTTCTGGAAATATGATGCACCTAATGCAGACTTTCAGGAACACTGATTCCTATAGAAAAACATGAAGGAGTGAGCAGCAGCAGAAGAAATGAGCATGCATAGAATGCACCAAGAAAGAAAGAAAGAAAGAAAGAAAGAAAGAAAGAAGGAAGGAAGGAAGGAAGGAAGGAAGGAAGGAAGGAAGGAAGGAAGGAAGGAAGGAAGAAAGAAAGAAAGAAAGAAAGGCCTAGAGCTATAGAAGGTGGGAAGGAACAAAATAACAGTAAACAAAGGAACCATTCTCTAACACCTAACATAAACCAGATGTCAGCAAAGCTGACCATGTTAGCTTCATTATCCTGGGTTAGTCAGAACACTTGGCTTGCTTGCTGTCAACCAGGATACTACAAAGGCTCTGTGAGTCCATCCCTGTGCCACAGCTGAGAGCAGCTGGATCAACAGAAAAGTTGATACATCTTTTAATCATGCTAAGCCATGCGCTGTTAAATCATTCAAAGCAACAGCTAGCATGGCCTCTTTGTCTCGAAGAATGGAGTACTGCTCTGAAGAAGTCTGGTGTATAAACTGCATGTTTAGTGCAGCAAGTTTTGCTTATAAAAGCTCTGAGTAGCACTGCTTCAGCATTCCACACTTGAACCCTGTGGCTAAACTAATTTGGGCTTCAAGCATCATCAGCACGAGGACATCTGTACTTCTCAGTGAACCATTATCATTAGTCCTACTTAGATGAAAAGCTTCTTTCCTTGGAATACTGCCTGTAGTTCACTGCCCTTGTAAGAGCAGCAAGATGCTTTCATACTTCAAACTCCCAAAATATACCAGGCTGCCTTTGGCTTCTTGCCAAGCAATTCACCATCCCCCACTACAAATGTCTCAATATTTACAGTCCACAAAGAAGGGTGATTTAAATTAACATGACTGGGTGTGGAGTCACATGCCTTTAATCCCAGCACTCAGGAGGCAGATGAAGTAGGACTGCTGTGAATTCGAGACCATCCTGAGACTAAACTGTGTTCCAGGTCAGCCTGGGACAGAGTCAGACCCTGAGACAGGGTCATGGGACTCCAGGAAATACCCTCCCCCCTTGAGTAGGAGGTGTCTACTTAGAGCAACGATCTAGGGCTGATTGGTCAAATATGAACCAATCAGCTGTCTCTCTGACTCACCTAGAAAAAAACTTAAATTGACTTCCCTAGAGGAATCCGGCCTCTCTTTTTCCCCACATGGCAATGGAGTAGAAGGACCTCTCTCTGATCCAGGCTTTAGGAAGGTAAAGCCTTCCCCCACCCCAGCTAATGGCTCATTAACCTCTCCTTCTCATGATGGGGCTTTCTGTTATCTTTTCTTTGTCTGCTTATTAGCTAAACAATATGAGTTCCATTAAACTCTCTGACACGTGTTCTCCCCACACTGGTGGCTGGAGAACTCTGTAACTTCCCACTGGTGACTGGGAGACTTCCCCATCCAATTCCCCTTTTTCTAAATTAATAAATTAGAATAAATATATATGTAATTAAAATTTATTTCTGTCCCTGTGTACAATTCTTTTGCATTGGAGGACACGAACTGAGGGGGGGGGAATTCAATGTTAAAAACCAAATATTACTGTGCCAATATTTTCCCCATATTATGATCTGTATCAACCCTACCTTGAAAAATAAAAACAATGATAATGAAATAAAATTAACATGTCCTCTCAACAAAATGATACCAAAACTTCATATTTCTCTTATTATTTTGAAATACTAAGTTCTATGCCTGGAGTAAATAAGTTTTAAGAGCCAATATAAGAAAACTCTAAAGGAACAGAGTGGGTATAATACATGATTGCATAAAACTTAGGCCCAGATTATAAAAATAATAAATCTTAGAAAACAATAGTTTTGACTTTTATGCTAAAATACAGGTAGCTTCAGTAGCATCGTTTTACCACCACTCTAATAATATATTTGCACCAATGCCAAGTACAACTGGATTCATATTTTTCATACTTAAAAAAATATCTATTTCAACAAGTATTCTCAAAGGAAAAATAAATTGGTAATTTTCAAGGTGAGATATGCATGTTCTGGGAAAAAAATAAGAACGTTCTAAAAGACAGACAAGCTTAGATAATTTAAAAGAATCTCCTTTCTACAGGCATCACCTTCCACATGGCCATTCAATTTTACAGATTAAAGCAAGGTTCCCACCAACACAGAATCTTAAGGAAGTGAGTCAGGGTTTAGAAGCCCCTAGAACCTGAAAAACAGCAGCTTGGTATGCTGGCACCTTGGCTAAGAAAGCGAGTGTAATACGAAGCAACACTGCCTTCTGTATTCCAGTGCCAAGGGCACAGCTGTACTCACACACAACAATATGCACACACATTATTTTATTCCAGTGCCAAGCGCACAGCTGTACTCACACACATCAATATGCACACATATGATTTTATTCCAAGCACATACCTGTACTCACACACATCAATATGCACACACATGATTTTATTCCAGTGCCAAGTGCACAGCTGTACTCACACACATCAATATGCACACACATCAATATGCACACACACAATTTTATTCCAGTGCCAAACGCACACCTGTAATTACACACATTGATATGTACACGATTTTATTCCAGTGCCAAGCGCACAGCTGTACTCACACACATCAATACGCACACACATGATTTTTGAAACTCTAACTGGATTATAAAAATTCATATTATCTTGGAGATTTGTGTATATACATAGCTTTTTTTCCATTTATCTGGATGATGTTATTTACAATGATTTCCACTATAATCTTCATCCTTATTTAGGGTCCTAGTTTCAGGCTCTGTAAATTTCCAAATTCTTCTTATATGTCTCTTCATATTATTTCTAAAGTACTCAAACCACCAGATCTGAATAACTGTATGAAGTGAAAGATGAGCCACTACCTGGATAAGCACACTGCAGCAGAGCTACTGACTTGCCTCCTGGAGCAGCACACAGGTCCAGAACCTTCTCCCCATCACTTAACTCAAGCGCCAGCACTGGCAGAAGAGAAGCTGCATTTAGGAGGTAGTATCTTTTCAGGTTTCCTACTTGGTGTTTTTCTGAAGGCATTCGATCAGGAGTTCGGCTGATATAACACTTCACTGAGTTAGGATAATAGGGTAAAGATCCTGCAAAGAGTGTGTGATAGCCCCTCAAATGTAAATCCTTTTCCAGTTTAAAAGGATAATTGAATCTGTTGAGGAGGATAGCATACTGCCACAACGATGGAGATATCAGTATATTCCTAGAAATAGAAAAAGAGGAAACACTGAATATTAATATTAATACAATTTTATATTAATGGGGTGAATGTGGTCCTAGGTTTACACTTCATTTACCTGTGATGGTCAGATAGGACCTGTGATGGTTAATCTTAGTTTTCAATGTGACTGGATGGAGAAACACGCAGATTAGTAAAACACTCTAATGGAGGTGACTGTGGGGCTGATCTAACATATATGGATTGATCCCTTGATGGATTCATTATATGTTTTCATAACTGGGGGAATAGTAGGGATAGTTGGAGGAAGTAGATCTCAAGGACTGAAGGGTGTGCCCCTGAGAACTCTATCCTGCACTGGCTCCTTCCTGTATTCCCTTTTCTGCTTCCTGCTCTACTCTGCAAACCCTCCCCACCTTGGACTAGAGATTCTGAAACCAGGAGCAAGCTTAAGGTATTTCTGTCATTTCTTCTGTCACAGCAACACAAAAATCTGATAAATACAGGATAATACAGGATTAATCTTCCCAACTTTTCCTTTTGCCTCCTAAGGCTCTGAAGTAACTCACCGAGCACTTTTATGAACCTCATCATCTTAAAATCAGATTTATTTCTAAGTTAATTTTTATTATCAAAATATTCTTTTGATAACTGAGGCTAGTGTGTGTGTGTGTATTCAGTTACCTCAGCCTCAATCAATACCCATTGTAGAAAATCCAGCCTCCAAGTGACCTGCACCTACATAACTGTATCCGCCAAAAAAAAATTCCATCACTATTTGTACAAGCAACTGTTCTCCTAAGAGACAAAATTTAAAGCCAATATAAACATATTGTAGGGAAAAAGTACTCTCACAAAAATGGAGAACAAAAATTAATCTTTCCTTTGATGGAGATAAAAGGTAAGGAAGTGACTTCTACAATAATAAAATTAATGAGGTGATGAGCAGCTCCGATGATAAAGATCCAGGGATGATTTCAAAATCACTTATGGACTAATGAGGCAGGCTTCTCCCCCTCCCCTCCCCACCACTGCAGCTTTATCTTCTGAAATTTGTATTCAGTCCAACAATTTGGTCTCTTGACAGTTACAAGCTCACATCAACTGACAGATGAGGCAGCAGGAAATATTTAATTTATTTACTAGCTGACCTTTCTGGCTAAGTTATTTGGGAGCCTCATTAACCATGGTCAATTAAATAAATTCCAGCTGCTCCTCACCCTGGAGTTGCATATGTGAGAAAGAGCTGGATTGAAATGTACCACCTGCGACTCATGCAAGCTACGTGAATCTCAATGCAGGGCTAAAATGTGGACTCTTCTCTCTCTTCACTGTCTCTTGCTCAAGAAGCATGGTGCATTTGTTTCAGTTACTTTTGGGGGTTACACCATTAGCATTCATCGTGGGACCATTAAAAAAGGACCGCTGGATCTTAACCTGGAGTGACTGCTTCATCGGGGCTTGAGCTCATATTTCTAGCTAGTGTTCAGGTGCTGTTATGCTACTGTTCTCCAGGACCACACTATGGACCTGAGTGAAATTTGTGAATGCCATTTAAATTTTATGATGTGTACCCCAATTTTAATCTCAAACTGGATGAAAATACCCCCAATGCTATATGTTAAGAGTCACGAGTAAAAGAAATGTTAAAATATGATTTATACCATGTGGAGTGGTTTATTGCACCCTGTGCTCACCTTTTAGCTAAGGATAAGATCCTTTCAACTGTTTGATTTCAGACATGGCAAATACATTAACTGTTCTCGCCTTCAAGAATTACACAAAATTAACCTCAGATGTTCATTCCTTCTGGTGCATTTTAGGATTAATTGGTCCATTAAAAATAATTTGTAAGCTGGAAGTGGTATTGCATATCTGAAATCCCAGGACTTGGAGGCTGAGGCAGAAGGATCAATATGAATTCAAGGCCAACTTGGGTTAGAGTGACACCTTGCCAAAAAAAGGAGGACGAGGAGGAGGAGGATGAAGAAAAGGAGGAGGAAGAGGAGGAAAGAAAGAAGAATAAAATATAACTTTTGAAATCTCTTACAGACATATTGAACTCGACAAAGATTATATTTAATGTATTAAACCTGGAAAGAATTAACACCTTTATGATACTCTTTACAATCCTGACCAGTGTTTTCATTTATACACATTTCCTGTCATCTCTTAGCATGTCCTGCATATTTCCTTTGAAGCGTATGTAAGAGAACTGTTTAGGAACCCCACTGATTTTTGTATATTATCCAACACGTTAACTGACAGCAATGAGAGGAAATGCCAAAGGTAATGGCTCTGCACAGGAACCACTGGCCTAAGGCAGGGGTACACTTGGGAACTAGTAATCAAGTGTGTGAGCAACTATCCCAGGGTGCCATTTACACTCTGTGTCAGAAGAAGACTTAAGGATGAGAGAGACCAGTGAGATTTGAAAACATGCACTACAGCAGTGAGGCAGAAATCATCCTATGTCGTTCATGAGCTAGACAATTTAGTCTTAATTAAAACAAACCAAAATTCTAGTCACTTATGATCCACACCTACACCTACTCAACTGTTTTAATTCCAAGAAAAAAAAATCCTTTCTATGAGAGTCCAGTTTTGCCTTCTGCCTCGACTTTCCAAGTACTTTCCAAGTACTTCTCACATGTGGGATTCCCAGTGACCCTGGCAGTCCAGCACCCTGGAGGTAGAGGGAGAGTAGAGAATTCCCATCCAGAACCCTCCCAACCAAAACAAGTGGCCCTGAGCCCCCTGAAGCAGACCAGCTACAACAGGAACAAGCTAATGAAGGCACTGCTAGGAGCTGCTGAGGCTGGTGCTTCCCAGCCCTAAGCAAGTACTGCTCAAAATCAAAACAAGGCTCACAACTCCGGAATCTGCTTGTAGTTGCCGCGGCCTCCACAAGCACACACACCCTCTCACACCTGCAATGGGTAGGCTGCTAACTTGGGACTGGAAGACCCCTGACTAACCCAGAACTTTGATGGATGGACAAATAGCATTAGAACACTCAAGAAGAAAGCACTCCGACTCCCACACTCCAGGCCTCCTAGTAAGAGTCAAGATTCTATCCTCTGAAGCTGCTCCATTTACTGGCCTCCAAGGTACGAAGAAGGCCAAGGGCATTAGCAGCCAGCACTGACAAGGAAATGCAATGCATCTAGTTGCCACCTAATATTAGTGACACCTATCTATCACTGTTCATTTAAAGCCTCTGAATCCTCACATGAACATCACAAGTCCATGGCGTGGAATGATTTTGACGTCTGGAAGAAATGCAGTATGGAAGCAAGGATGAAAATGTGTCTTTCTGGCTAGAGGATTGAAGAAAGGCCAGTTGGAAAGAAGGGTAAGTTTCTGCTCTGGTTCAAGGGGAGGAGGGCAATCTTGTGTAAGGGCTTACAGCAGGGGAGGGTGGAAACCTTCACCATGTCTCACTGTTGTCCTTACTGTAGCATGCTGAGTCTTTGGTTTTCATGTGCAGAGCCACCCACCCACCCATACCCCCATCATCCATTCTCTGAATACATACTGTGCTTTGGCTACCTATCTACTGGGAATAGAAAATTATATTTAAATTTCTAGGAAAAAAAGAAAGTATTATGCACAGCTGACTAAAAGGCCAATATTAAGTAAAGCTGAACAGATGGCAGAGGAATGACTGAGTCTTGAATGTCAACAAAGCTGCACTAATTCCCAACAGCACCAGTCACACTGCCCATTTACCTCTGTTCTTAGCTGGCTCATATGGGAACAACTTAATTTTCTCTAACTGTATGATGCCTACGCCCCTGGTAACAGAACTGGAGTTCTACAGACTTCTTGACTCATTGCGATTACTATTGTGCTTGAGATTAACCATAAAGTCTCTTAAATGCTGTCTGTTCTCTACCAATGATACAATTTATTTTAGCAAAACGCAAGCATTTAAAAAAAACTGAAATCAAGCAAATTAAAATCTTGAAAAATTCCATTGACAAGATTTGTTATTTGATAGTATGAGCTTTATTTTTCTGTGACATTATTCTTTTCTCCTACTATTCTATTCTTCTACCAACATTCCTAGTGATGTGGACAAGCTCCTAAAGATAGTAGAGTATAAAAACAACTTAAATCTAGAGTGTTTTAAAAAAATAACCCCCATTGGAGAGCAGGTGGGTAAGAGAGGAGAGGACAACACGAGGGAATGGGACAACACGTGATGTTCAGATGGGAAAATTCATAATTAATAATAAGTCCTTGTTTTAGCATCACCAATGTCCACCAGAGGGTGCTCACTCAATCATTTTAAGTCTGCCTTAGACAGAGAAATGCACTGATGGAAATTCAGGAAGGAATGTTTCCATGCCATTTATTTTTAGTCTTCAGAAATTCCATTGATGAGCTTCCACTTTTTCTTGGCAGTATTTCTTCCTTACCGCTCACAAAACGATTTCTGTGAGGATTTGTTATCCACTGCGTCTCAGATAAGAGGTCCTTAGAGAGGATTTGTTTGTGGTAGACAGCAAAATTTTAAAAATAATGAGCAGTAGGGGAACTATGCATTCACTTGTAAGGCTGCTGCCTCAGACCCATCATAAAGGGAAAATGATAGAAGATAAACCACGGGCAATGAAGGCCTGGATCTGCTGTAACTGGGACTCACCTGGCAACTGTTCTGGGTCTAAAAGTCTAAAACTACTCCTTTCTAAGGATCTGGGCAGACTGACAATGTGCACAAAAAGCAGCTTATGAGAAAAAAACAGAAATCTGGATAGTAATTTCTGTATAATTCCCTAACAATTCCAGCCTCCCGCCATTCACAAATCCAGTGGATCCTTTCTGTGTTGAATTTTTGGTTAATGTGGCCAGATATAAAATGTTTTTGCTTTCAAAATGTGTACAATTTCCAAAATTCATAAAGATTTCCAGTTAGTTTAATTATTGTATACTTGGAGGGCAGGAGAAATTCACACACACACACACACACACACACACACACACACACACACACACACACAACCTTCATATCCTCTGTGTATAGGAGAGTGCCTGGGACATAAACCCTGCCTAAATTGGGAATAAGTTTGTGACTTGCCCAAGTATTAAGGTACTGGTTCTTCCTTATCAGGGAAGACATGTACAAGCTAGTAACTGATGACAATCAAATTTTGAAAGGTTTACAGAAACTGTACCAACAAAATATAACAGAAACACAAAAGACAAAGTGGCATATGAAAAAGCTTGATAAAGAGTTAGCCAATAATAGTAACAAAAATAATGCTAACATACTGCTTACTACATGTCAACACTCAAACTGCTTTGGGCCTGTGTATATGCTTATATAAATTTATTTTATCTTTTCTATGAAATACTCTCTTACCCATCTTATTAGGATAGAGGCAGAAATGTTCACTAACTTATCTAGGTCATCATACATTGTGAAATGCTGAGATATTTGGACGTACACTCTGGACCAGGATAAGGGGGAGCAGAAGAAGGGTATCTCCTGGTAAAAGCGGCACTCAATAGAGTGGGAAGCCTAACCTTCCTTCAGACAAGTTTCTCTGGCCTATAACTCCCTGTCCCAGTAATTGGTTACTTCCCACCCAGAGCTATTGATTGAAGAGATCCACGAGGTCCCCAAAACAAGATAGGCTTATTTCAAAGCTCTTGAATACCCACACCAGACAAAAGGTAAGACCCTATTGCTGAAGGTACCACAGACTGCAGTCACACAACACTGAGAGACCCTATTGGATCTAGAAAAGAAACCAGTTCCCAGATGGTAGCCTGTGTAGTGCTGGAAGGCATTACGTGAGCTGACAAGGGAAACTGGCCAATGATATTCAGAGAAAGCAGATGTCACTGCTATACAGCAGAGACCAGAAAGGCAGGAAGTGCTCATCTGTGTAATAGTAGCCCTTAACCTAGGTGGGTAATCAACAGCTTGCTGATGGGCTAAGAGATCCTCCCATGGAAGCTAACCCTTAACTGGAACTGGGATGCTCTTATGGCAAGCTCTTATGAAAACCAAGAACCTGGACTCCCAGGGGAAATTCCCACTAACCAAAGATCTACAGAAAGGCTACACCCACTAGAATCTTGGCAAATTAACAATGTTGGTCACATTTAACCTATACTGATCTCTCTCTCCATTGGAGATGCTGTTTGTATTTTTCAGAAGGCAGTGAGAACTGTGGACAACCTAATTCCACCAAGACATGGGGATGATGGCTGACATCCAGGTAGGAGATGAACAACCCCTAACTCATCATGTAGGGACCAGACAAAACCTTTGAGGAAGTGGTGAGATGAGCAAGAAAGCTACCTCCTAAGCAAGTCAAATAACCTATGAAAGGGTAATGGAGACAGACACCAAGGATGCCCAACACAGACCAAAGCAGAAATTCAGAGACTCTTAAGACCTCAACAATTAAAACAGACTTATAATTCACCCACCATGACTCAGGGAACTTTGCAGAAGAGGGGGCAGAAATAATTAAGAGCCATGGTGGGGGAGAATATCCAGAGACATTGCCCCCCTCAGCAACACACAACGGGGAAGAAATGAAAGAAAAACTGGCTACCTCTTGTGTAATTCATACCTCCCTACCCCATGGTCAGGTCCAGCAATCCCACTGAGGAGGGCCTCCAGCAGGTTGGGGAGAGGGAGGAGGGAAATGGGGATACCACAAGACTAGCTCATACAATGTATCTAATTACTAACAATAAAGGGGTTTTTTTTGTTTGTTTTGTTTTAGGCAAATCTCTGCTAGAGGGGACAGCACATCTAGTACTAGAGGCATGAAGGAGCCTCTTCATAAGGTCACAAAGTAATACACAGAAGCAAAGGTCTGCATATGTGGAGTGACACAATGAAATATTGCTTCGAGAAGTAGCATGAAAGAGTTGGAGAGACAAACTCTTTAGCCTCTCCAAATGTGAGCTGCAAGTTACTTAACAGCCCAGGGAATTTTGCGAAAGAGGGAGCAAAAAGATTGTAAGAGCCAATAAGGGTGGGAATATTCAGAGGCATTGCCCCCTCCCCGCCCCACACAATGACTGCCAGCTGCTTGGACAACTCATAGCCCACAGCCCCCTGGTGCATAGCAGCAATCCCACTGACGAGGGCCCTCAGTGGAATGGGAGGCAGGGAGGAGCAGAACAGTGGTACCAACGTATGATTTGTTCATATAAAGTTTCTACTTAATTGAAAAAAAACTTATATGGAACACAACCAGACATACACAAAAAAACAAAAAAAGAAAAACTAAACAAGAAAAAAAGTCTTGGGAAGAGACTCGTGGTGTGAGCCCAGAAGTGTTTAAGCATGGAGCTTCCAGTTGCCCTCTCATTATCAACATGGACGAGGCTCACTCTTCCCAGCAGTGGGTGTGACAGTACACAAAGGAGCACGGGCATCCTGCTAAGCCAGGATGGGCACAACAAAATCAGGGAGACCAGTTTTCAATGACATCACGTAGACTACAGAGCAGACTTGGAGGGTGACCCATTATCTGAGGTCCCTAGCTCCTGCAGTGCATCACATCCTTAGAGTAATTGGGGTGGCCCAGCCCCCAGGTAGACAGGCAGTCTTATGAGGACGTGATTAATACATTTCAAGGGCCTGGAGAACACCTCCCAGGAGCTGAGAGAAAGCAGAAGGCTGAGTTGAGTCAAATTTCTTCTCGCATCAATTACCATGAAGTCCCTACAAAAAGGTAGATAAAGCAGAAAGCACAGATAATTAAATGGCTTTGAGATTCACTGTTCATTTTGTTTAGCGTTAAGTAGGAATTTATAAGTCTTTTTGAACACAATAATAACTGTAAAAAGTTAACTTATTACAGGGTCTGAATAGGTTACTAAAGTCTCCAGATAAAATATTTTTTGAAATGTTATTTTTTCACCAGCTGTGCTAATTATGCTTAAAAAGTTTGATTTCAGAACTTAAGTGAGCATTGTCTGCACACAACATGCATGTGCAATGTGATTCTTGGTACTCCAAGTATCTCTGAAAATAAGAATCTCCTGAGTTTGCTGTGTACTTCACTATTCATCTCATTAATCTGTAACACAACACACCTCATTTCCAACCTGGCATTGAGATAACCACATATTATGTGAGTTTTGCAAGTAGTTTGTCTTAAAAATTATCTATGACCCACCTCAGACTTTATTAGTCAAGATTTAGCATCTTGGGTCTTTAAAAGAAAAAAAAACGCTTAAAGCTGTCCTTTGAATAGGAGAAATACGTAGTGAGTATAATTCAAGAAAATATGGAATGAGACAAAAAAAGTAAGAAATTATGCCTCAACCAAGTTCCAGATACTATCTACAGCCAAGTAACTTTTAAATTACATATGCAAAATCTATTGGGCTTTTGTCCTTAACTTCCCCAGCAGTGCAATTCTTCCTGAACCTAGAATGTCTGGTTCCTTTGGCCAAATTAACTCCTTGAAGTCACCAAGACCTGCTTCTCCTCTAGCCTTCATTAGCACCAAAACTTTGACATATAAAACATGCTATTACCCCATACTTCTATCACCTTTGCCAAATTAAAACTTTAGTTTTTCCCTGGCTCCTTCCTTCCTATTTCCTCAGCACTCTACTAGAAAGCAAACCAGACACTACTAGACTGCACTTTGTATTCCTTGAGGTACTACGTACAGTGTATGAGGGACTCTAGGTCGCCAAACACACATTTCAAATCCTGGTCACTTTTATTCAGTTTGTTTTTGCAGGCAAGTGCCTTAACCGCTGAGCTATCTCTCCAACCCTAGGTTTGATTTTATAATAAAGAATTTGATGTACAGGTATGTAAGTGGTAAAAGTAGAGTCAGTCACAGACAACAGTGAAGAATTACTCATAAAGTGTGACTTTAGCTAAGATAAAGGAACAGTGGATTGAAGCATTTCTTATATTTTTTGAATTTCAGAAAGTAGCCAATAAATTTTCCAATATTTTCATTCAAGTATTTGGTCAAAGAGGTATTGTTTTTTCACTTAACAGTAACTGCTGGAGGAGGACCTGATTTTTTGCTACTATCACTATAAAGATTGTTCCCAAACCGGACTTGGTGTCGCAGGCCTTTAATCCCAGCACAGGGGAGGCAGAGGTAGGAGGATCACCTTGAGTTCGAGGCCAGCCTGAGACTACAATAGTGAATTCCAGGCCAGCCTGGGCTAGAGCGAGACCCCACCTCAAAAACACAAAACACAAAAAGTCCCCCCTTTACCCTGTTCTGTCATTGACTCTATTTCCTTACTGCCCCTTTCTTCAGCTCAGGAGGGACAGCCAGGTTGACCCCCTGCATGTCTACCGCGAAGCATTGAGGAGTTCTACTGACCTGACTGCATGCCAGAGACCTCCAAGCTCTTTGGAGTACTGTTTCTCAAAATGGTCCAACACAACTCTGCAAACCTGTTTTGCAAGCTTCCCCTCTGACTTGGCTTTGAGCTGAGACGATAAGAAAGAAGAAGAAAAGCTCACACACAGCGATTCCGCACATTTATTCAGCGTCCTTACAATAACCACCGAGCTTGGTGCAGTGACTGTCCCCCCCACGGACGCTCGAGGAACGCGTCTCCACGTGATTGTTAAAAGTACAAAATTCATTTTAAAAATTACTAAGGATGCTGTTGAGAGGGATGGCTTCGTGGAAGGCTCTGTGACCTTTCTGTAAATCTAAAAATGATTCCAAAATAAGCCATCTTATCTGGGGGGAATGGGGAGGAATGTCATGTATCTCCTCCTTGGATTCCCCGCAGGTTTCGCGCACGCGGGAGGAGGAGCCGAGCTCCCAGCACCCACCGCGGCGCCACCCAGGGACCCGGGCCGGATGGGACGGGACGCGGGAGGGTCCCCGGGGCGGTGGAGCGGGGCTCGGCCTCACCCGCGACGGCATCCTGGGCCCCGAGCTCCCGTACGCGCGTCCACGCTCCCCAAGACTGGACGAAGAGCCGCACTTCCGGTGAGCCGAATTCGCGTCTATCCTCGGGCGTCCTGGCTAGGTTCTCGCGAGACTCTCTAGGGCATCTTCCCAAAGTCTCGTGGGCGGTTCGGATCACGCGAGAAGTGCGCGCGCACCGCGGGGCGGGGCGTGTCGGGGAGGGGCTTCCCCGGGCGCCCTTCCGCGGCTGCGCGCCCGGGACTGGGTCGTGTTTGTCTTCGCGACTGTTTGAACCCGGTAATTGACGATCCCGTGTGATTGACACGCGTGGTCACTTCCAGCTGGCCCTGCTCAGAGCGCTCCACGAGCGCCGGTCTCGCCCACGGGGATAGAAAAGCTTTACCGCGGAGGTGATTTGATTTAAAGGTGCATTGGTTAGTGTGGGGGAGTCATTCGTGTGACTTTCAGCTTTTATATAACTTTCCTGTTCTGTGTTCATTACAGAATCTCACAAGCACTAAAGTAATACACTATTTCTCTATTAGTAATGTAGCTTAATGTAAATACCTCCCCAGTTTTTCTTACGATGATGTAAGTGTAAATGTGAAACAAGTTAAATTTTAATGCAAGATGACTTGTTTTGATCCCATTACACTTGGGTATACACATTTCTACTTTCAGAGGGAACACAAATCTTTTTATAGCGTTTTTTAATGTATGATGTATTATGACATCGTGTATGCATGTGAGTGTGGGGGATCAAAGTATGTCTGTCCAGCCTTCCACTCCATCACCTTTTGTGTATTTTGGGAACGTTAATGCATTTACCCCTCACCCCAAAAAGCTGTTTTAGAAAAACAAACTCCTGGAAACAGACTTGTTTTAAACCACTGAAAATATTTTTAAAACATCGAAAATGAGATAAGAAATGGTCATCACATCAAGACAGGCACTTTTATTGTTTATTTTAACAATAATGTTAGACACCCAACTGACATTTTTTACTTAAGCATTTTTTTCAATAAAATTAGTTGGTCCAAAAAGTGTTTTTGGTTAAGTACACTTTTCATCTACTACTTCTGCTGCCTCATAAATCCTCTTACTTACACAAGACATGTCTCCACACTGTTCCTGTTTATGTTGCCAGCAATCTGTGATGAACCCAAATGACATGAGAGCACTTAGCTCCTTAAAATGTATGGCAGAAAATTCTAGAGCTGGTGTATAACAGAGCCGAATTCCCGGCAATCCTGGACTTGCATGGTGAGATACTATTTTAGGAGTCCAAGTAGTGTATACGAACCCCACAGAAACTCCTCTGCTGGAAGGAGAAAACAGTTTCTACTTTTACTGCATCCTCATTCTGGAAATTTTTCCCTTTTGGGGGTGGTGTATTTAAAGGTGTGTGTGCAGCTGTCAGCATGTGTTCTTCAAATGTATGTCACAGCTTCAATCTTCACTACCTTGGCATAGGACAGTATCTGTAGCTGAGGCCTTTAGAGAGCTGATTAAATTAATGAGAATGGCAGGTGGGAGGGGGAGAGAAGAGAGAAGAAAGAAAGGAGAAAGGAAAGGAAATCACGACATTGACTGTTTCTCACCTATATCATAACAGGGAAAAACATTTTCACATTTTCATGTAAAATAAAGTCCATGATTCTAATCTGTCAATCTTTACTTATTATCTAAAGAAAATAATTTAAAAGCAAAGAAAATAAAAACAGGACACTGGTACAAATTATTTTTATTGTGTGAAAATGTTATAATTCATAATGATTAAGAATGAAGACATAGAAGATAATAAAATAGGCATTTAATTTTGAAAATTCACCTGGATTTACAAAACATCTTTTAAAGGATTTTCAGAATGTATTAAGAAAACAAATTAATTTTTGAGAGCAATATAAAATATCATTTTATAATACATTTAATTTCAAAACCATCTTATAACAATTGGTAATTACAGTAAAGTACAGTAAACACTGGTATGGAATAAGATTTTCAAAAGCATCTTTACTCTCACACCAGATGAATATTAAAAGATAGCAAAAGTATGACTTAGCTTCAAAAATGAATATAAATGTTATAAAACAAGCCAAAAAGATGAGCAATTGTTCCTCTAAAATCCAGTTTAAAATTCATATCCTGTCTTGCTGGGATACATTCCTCACATATGAGCTACCCACTAATTGGTGGCTAAGATTTCTAAGTACCAAGTAGAATGCTGGTAAGTCAGTGTGCAAGATAGGTCTCGTGGACAAACTTGAAGGAACTGTACTGTATTTTCAGAAACCAATGCATGTCTGATGTCAATGGAAGGTACCAAATATGCCAATCTTAACAAAGTGGTAAGGAGATTGTTCTGTTTTTGTTGTCTTCACCTGATTTAAAGGCATACTTTCAACTGAATGTAATATTATGAATCTACTACTCAAAAATTGTATCTAAGAGTTTTTCACTAGCAAGTGCCTTTACTTTAGCTGCTGAGCTGCCTCTCCAGCCTAAAGGTTTTTCTAAACAAATCTATACTTTAAATTAATAAATCATTTTGGAGTTATTTGTGAAAATATTTGAGATAGTATTTTGTTCTTACTGCCTTAGTACCCAAGCTACTTGCAAAATTTAAATCTCTGGACCTATATATAATAGCCCTTTTTAGTTTTTCTGCTTTAAATTTAACCCATGAAAGAAGTAGAATAACCCCAACAGTCACGTGGCTTCTAACAGGACAAAGGTGTGGCAGAGAGCACCTTGACCTCTGAGCCTGTCCCATCTTTAAAGTAAGAGGCTGGTTAGAACTTTTAATGATGTCTCAAGGAACACAGCTTTATTAATTTAAACATATTTAGGTTTAAAAAGGTGTGTCAAGTCCTTTGATTTTTTTTTAAGTCTCTTGATTTACTGAGATGCTCATCAAAGAAAACTGTAACAACAAAGTTGAACCACTCACAAACTGCCACTGACAACTTGCTGTTTTAAATTGGTATTATTTTACAATCAGGTCAAAATAGGATGTACACAAAAATAATGCTAACACAAAACATACCTCAAGCCATTTAACACATCCTGCTTGTACAGTTCATGTCTGTCAAGTAAATCAACTCTATATTCCAGACAGTTTAAATAAAGCATCTGTAGAAAAGTGCACAATCAATAAAACAGTAAATGTAAACAAAAGTCTTAGAAAAATATAAAAATAGTTAAAATTTTAGGTTAAAAATTCCTAGGAGCTTCCCTTCCATGTACATGTATCTTTTATAAAAACGTTTTTTATATATATAGAAAAAGAGACTTTTAACTAGCAAAGTATGCAGAGTCCATCGGCTCTATTTCCGAGGAGGGTTTCCTTCAGGAATATGCCTGTGCTTGGGGATGTGCAGAACAGGATCAGCACAACCTCTGCTAACTTGATGCTCTCCCCACCCACTAGTCACTTTGTCTCCTTTCTGTCTTAACCATTGAGAAGTAAATTATGAGCTCGTGTTCTTGGCTGTTATCCTCCTCCCTGAAATCGTCATGAGTATTCTGCCCCCATCATCACTGCTCAAGGTTTTTCTGCCTTTGGGAAAGGTCTCAGTTCACCTTGCTGAGATTCAGAACGTTATGAGATCACGTCAGGAGCATCTCCGTTAGGTCTCTGTTGCACAGCCAGGGGAGGCAGCGGCTTTCCATAGAATTCTGCATAAAGAAGGGAGACCAAGACCATCAAACAGTTACGGTGAAAGGTTTGTCACAGTTCATCGTGTGACATCTTTAAAACAGTAAGACTCAAGGCTTGTGAGGGGAAGCAAAGGGACAATAGACAGAAAATACAATAAATACTACCCAGAATCCAAGAAAATACATATAAATTCAACTTAATTTTAGTAAATGCTTCACTAAATTGATACCTTTATTATTACACATTTATATAAAAACTAAAGTACTCAAAATCCACACCATCTGCTGCTAAAGCTCTGGCAAGTCAGTATTAGAACACACCCTATCGTATTCAGTGGTGGTTACTTCTAGATGTTTTGGGAGAAGCAAACTGGACTTTTTCCAATACCACTACTCTGCCCTCAAGTGATTTGGGGAACACTGTTTGGGTTGTTGCTGTTTGTTTTGGCAGTACTTGGGAAGTGAACCCAAGGCATGAATGCTAGAAAAGCACTTGATTATTGAGCCACTTGTCTTTCCTTTCATAATGAACTACATTCCTTACTTGCCACAAGCTGGCTGGTAAATCTAATGTTATATACAAGTCATCAGTAAATAGTTACTTCCTGGTGGTCCAATTATTCCTGAAGCACACGTGTTCAGGATCACTTAAAACATATTAAAAACGCAATGGGGTGGTGGGGGATGATTCAGGGGACAATGCACATACTGTGGAAACATGTGGACCAGGGTGTGGGTCCCCAGCTCCCATGTAAATGCCATGTGGTGGCTTCCCATAATCCCAGTGCAAAGGGGCAGAGAAAGGCAAAGTGGCAAACTATGCTAGCTGAATTGGGGAGTTCTGGGCTAGTGTGAGAGACCCTGCCTCCATAAAAAATAAATAAAAAGAACCAGAGGAAGATGCCTAATGTCAATCTCTGTCCTCAACACTGACATGTAGTATGTGTACACCCACATGTATACACAGGTCACACACATGCAAAAAAATGTACTGGGGAAATTACCTTTAATGCAACTAAAAATAATAAGCACAAGTTAAACTGTCAGGATGCCTTAACAAATCTTAATAGTATAACATATTAAAGATGTGTGTTTAAAATCCATACAGATCTAAGTACAAATCTTGAGTCTGCCATTTAGTAGCTAGGAGACCGTCAATGGTTGTTCACTATCATAAGGCTATTTGAAAGAAGTAAAAACTGCTAAGCATAGTGCTAGAAGTTACCATTATTATACTTATGATTAAATGGTAATGGAGATACTCAATGAATTTTAAAATATATACAAAAATCAAATGCATGTTCACAGTATTGTCCTTTTTTCCTCTCTCCAAGAAAATTAGTCTGTTTCTGTAGTTGATTTTGTATCACTTCTCTGCTGAATCATTCTATACAGAAAAGGTTTCTTATTCTCTTAATCACAGAGGATGCATACTGGTCTGCAAAGCTGAGTAAAATGAAAACACAACTGTCAATATGCATTTTTTATAAGGGGCTTTAAAATGTCTTTTAACATGAAAACTGAAGAGCAATTAAATACCTCAACAATCACATACAAGATTTCATCTTCCTTCATGATTTTAAGCTATAATTATACTCTTTAGTTTGAGCAGCTGGAATCTTTGACTTGTCAGAATCTTGGATTTACTTCTCATAAATAAATAATGAAGTCCACATTGAGAGTGCTAAACAGTAAATACAGATTCTCTTAAATTCCTTCTCAGAATGTATCTCTCTACCTGTTATGTATACTGAGCAAGCTTTGTAGGCAAAGAAAACAATTGCAAAGAGTCGTCAGCACAAGAGCTTCTGTCAGGGATGGGGAGGAGCACATAAGGCCACGCCCATCCCTAAGGAGCTAATAGCAGTTAAGGGTTGCTAGGAAAGGGGATGTTCTCTTCAGTGGGAGCCACTGAGAAGTGGTGGGAAGATGAAAAGACTGATAGTAGGAAATTTGGAGTATGTGTGCACAAAATACAGTTTACATATTCAAGAAATTGCCTAAGCAAAAATGGGGAAAAATAGCAGGATCAATTTGTTACTAACCTAAATGAAAGATTCTTCCTTTAAAAGTACCAAGTCCCACTATAGCAAAATATTTTGCAACTCAGTCAATTTCAACTGACAAACCAACTACAGGTGGTTTTTTAAAAAATATTTTATTTATTCATTTTCAAGCAGAGAGATACAGAGAGAGAGAGAGAGAGAGAGAGAGAGAGAGAGAGAGAGAGA
>PVHP010004559.1:0-70550 GCA_004024765.1 Zapus hudsonius | reverse complement strand
AGAGCCGTGGTGGGGGAGACTGTCCGGAGGCATGGCACCCATCAGTAACAACACACTTGGGCCAGGAAGACCGGGATGAGTACTAAGATATACAGGATCCCTTGCCACAAGGACTAATACAGACAGCCCACGGAGGAGGATATCCAACTGATCAGGGATGGGGAGGGGGGGAATTGGGGAATTCGGGATAACAATGCATGGTTTGCCCACTAAATAATGTAACTCATTATGGACAATGAATATTAAATTTAAAAAAATAGTTTATTTATTTGCAAGCAAAGAGAAAGAGAGAGAGGGAGAGAAAGAGGGAGAGAATTCCAAATGCCTGCGTCATTCTGTACATCTGCCTTTCCATGGGAACTGGGGAATCAAATTAGGGTTGTTAGGCTTTGCAGGCAAACACTCTCAATACTGAGCCATCTCTCGAGCCCTAACATCATTTTTTTTTTTTATTTAAGTAAATTTATTTGAGGGCCATCCCACATTCTATGAGTAATCAAGTTCTCTTCCCAATACCTCAAGGGTCAAAAGGTTGAAAATTTTATTCTTAAGAGCTTTTTGGTTTCTTGTGTTATATTGTTATATAGCTTATTTTTACTGTCATGTTGCCTCAGCCACTGTTTTAATTCTCCCTAAAACAACTTCTACATAGTCATTGTATGTGCCCAATACTTCCGCTTGGAACTATCTAAAGGAGATTGGACCTTGACGCAAAACATTCATATTGAAAATTATCCCGTTATACATCCACAGGTCACCTATATCACATCTGGGTGACTTCGCCTGCAGGTCAATGACTCTTCTAATAGATTTTTCTTCCTGAATTCTTGGCCAGGCTTTCTTTGTTGCCAGGTCTACTTTCAGCTCCAGTCTACTCCATCAGTTCCTGCATGCCAACAAAAGACTCACAATGAAAGTGTTCTTCTATTATATTGGCTAAATCAACTTAATGTTTTTTTTAGTAATAACTTTGCTTTCAGACTGTATCTAGAAGCCTCACATTTTGCAATTAAAAAGCATTTCATTAAAAGCCATTTTTCCCCTGCTGAACTTACAGGGCATCCAACACAAAACACTGAGCTTTTCAAAGCAGCTTTTAATCTGTTAGATAGATCCAGATATTCACAAAAATATATCAATAATTTGGTGTGTGCGTGTGTGTGTGGATGTGGATTGAAAGGATGCATTTCAAAATGAATATGAAACTGGTCTCTGTTCAAGGAGCTGGGTATTTGGGGGAGTTAGTGGCATGATGTTTAACACTTTGCACATTTTACTGAATGCATTTTAATAATACACAGGCTCTGGGTAATATTAAAGAAGCTTAAATATGCATAATTCAAAGATGAATTTAACGACATTTTAGGCAAACTGAAATAAAATCATGCAGACTTCATAAGATGCATGTCTGCAAAGGTGACTGGGTATCTCATTCACCCACTCTGTCATCAGAGTTCAATCTCCAGTCCAGAACACAGAAGGGAATTGACCTAGGCTCTGTGTAACAATGCAGAAGTTGGCATCCTCCCTATTCTCTGCTGCCCAGGACATGCTTGCAGACAGTAGAACTCCAGGCTCCCACTGTCCACTGGAGTCAATAGTATCAACAAGCCATAGAATACTTCAATTATGGCCAGCACAGCTGAGATACTGAGTTTTTTTTTTAACTCCCAGTTTTCACCTTTTTTTTTTCATTTTATTGTCAGATCCCTGAGTAATGGTGGGTGAGTTTTAGGTCTCCTTTACTATTGAAGTCCTCTAAGAGTCTCTGGACTTCTGCTTTGGATTGTATTGGGTATCCTCACTGTCTGTATCCCTTATCCTTACATGGGTTATCTGTCTTGCTTTGGATGTAGGTCTCTTGCTCATCTAACCTCTTCCCCCAAAGGTTTCATTATGGCTCTATATCATAAGTTAAGGGTGGTTCATCTCCTGCCTGGGTGACGGGCAACATCTCAGGTCCTGTTAGTGAGATTGGTTGTCCATGGTTCTCACTGCCTTCTGAAACATACAAACAGAATCTCCAAAAGAGAGGGAGAACAGTATAGGTGAAATGAGACAAACTTTGTTAATTTGGTGAGATTCTAATGAGTATAGCCTCTCTGTAGATCTCTGGTTAGTGGGGGTTTCCCCTTGAATCCCAGGTTCTTGGTCCTCATATGAGTTTATCTTGATCCCAGTTTCAGTTAAGGGTTACCTTCCACTGATAGGATCTCTTAGCCCAACACTGGAGGAATGGATATCAAAGTTGTGGTGCATATATACTATGGAATTCTATGCAGCTCAAAGGAGAATGGCATAGTGAAATTTAAAGAAAAGTAGATGAACTTGGAGCAGATCACTCTTAGCAACCTCATGCAAGAACAGAGTCAAGTGCTATATATTCTCCCTCATATGTGGGTCCTAACCTGGATAATCCTGAACAGTAAGAAAACCTGTCAAGTGAATTGAGAGACTGACTAAGGGAATGGAAGGAATTGGCTGGGGAGCGGAGGGCAGAGTGATTTACACACCAATCTAAACCAATAATTAATTACACCATAAGATCCTTGTTTTCATGCAGTAAGATCTCAAGGAAGCTGTGGGCTTCGTCAGGTAAGAGAGGCCCTGAATATGGTAGGAGGTAGCCTAACCCCAAGACAAATTGCTGTGGCCTGTAACTCCCTATCACAGTCATTGGTTACCTCCCACACAGATCTGTTGATCTAAGAGACCCACAAGGTCCCCAAAATAAGACAGGCTTATGTCAAAAGTCTTAAATTTCTGCCCCAAGCAAAAGGTAAGATCCTATTCCTGAAGACACCATAGATTGTCATCATACAATACCAAGAGACCCTGCTAATCCAGATGGTCACCTGTGTAGTTCTGGAAAGCTTTAGACTAGCAGCCAGGGGAAAATCAACAAAGAGATTCAGAGAAGACAGAGGTCACTGATATACATCACTGAATGATGCTATAAGAATGCTGAAGACACTGCTGTATAGTAGAGACCAGTAAGCCAAGAAGTGCCCATCTGCAATAGTGGTACTAAACCTAGATTGGTAATCAACAGCTTGCAAATTTGGCTAAGAAACTGAGTTTTTTTGCTGCTTTTTTTTAACTGAGTTTTTAAAAAAATATTTTATTTATTCATTTTCAAGCAGAGAAATACAGAGAGAGAGAAAGAAATAGAGAGAGCACCACGGCCACCACCTTGTGGGTCTGGCTTATGTGGGTACTGGGGAGTTGAACCCGGGGCCTTAGGCACTGGAGGCAAGTGCCTTAACCACTGAGCCATCTCTCCAGACCAAAACTGAGTTTTTTTTTTTGTTTTGTTTTGTTTTGTTTTGTTTTGTTTTCGAGGTAGGGTTTCACTCTAGTCCAGGCTGACCTGGAATTCACTATGTACTCTGAGGGTGGCCTTGAACTCATGGTGATCCTCCTACCTCTGCCTCCCGAGTACTGGGATTAAAGGCGTACTCCACCACGCCCGGCGAAACTGAGTTTTTTAATACCACTTACTTTCAGTTAATTTTCAATTTCAGTTTCAAAATTGATTTTCATTTTAGTTATTGGAAAAATTCTTAGTGATATCCAGGAAAATGAGTATATGAATGTGTTTTTTGCAATCATTCATTTTATGAAATATAAATAAATACAGGGAAAGTATTCCTTGTGAAAGCTCAGTTTCTAAATTAATACATATTTGTAAATGTAAAATACATTTCAAGGGTGTCATCTGACAGTCATTGTAAAATATTTCATAAACAATTTTATATTAATTATATTTCAAAAATATAAGTTACATATATTCAGTTAAAGTACATGACTTATGTTAATTACACCTGTTTCTGTTTCTTTTTGAAATTTTTATATTGGTATATAATTATATATATATATATTAACATAAGATGCTCGGTATTATAAGTTATTAAAACCAGGATGACATACCCCTTTATGGATTAGATATTCTCCTGCACCATGGCTCTTACATTCTTTCTACCACCTCTCCCACAAATTTCTGAGTCATGGTGTGTGAGTTTAAATTTTGCGTAGTTATTAGGTTTTTAAGAGTCTCTGAATTTGTATTTTGGACAATTTTGGGTACCCTTGGTGCCTCTCTCCATTATCCTTCCCTAGGATCTCTGCCTTGCTGTGGGAATAGCTCTTTTGCTCATCACACCACTTCCTTAAGAGGCTGTGTTAGGGCTCTAAATGGCGAGCTTGAGGTGGATCGTCTCCTGCTTTGATGTCCCCCCATAAACTCAGGTAGAATTCCATGATGTGTATGTACCACATTTTTGATATTCATTCATCCAAAAATGGGTATTTATGTTGGTTCCAATACACGACTATTATGAAAGCGGCTACTAGGGCATTTTAAGTTGCTTATATGGCTCACGTTGAACTTTTACAGAACTGTGCCAGACTGCATCACCACCAAGCAGAAGACACAACATAGTAGAGTCCTGAGTCCCAGGCTTCTATTTTGCATTGTGCAAAGCTTTCCATCATTATAGTAATTACAATAATATGATTTAAAGATAGTTGTAGCTAGTTTCCAAAAAAAAATTTTTAATGTCTGGCTAATTACTAAAAAGTTAGAAAATCTCACAAAACTGTTCATTTTTCCTTGGTTTGCTGACCTGATTGTGGCTGCCTCCCTTAGTGAGCACCACGCTTTTCACTTTGCGCTGCCCATCCTCCCTGTCAATAAAGTGTCAAACCACCCTGCAAGACCTCCAAAGACATTGCAGTTTGGGATCCTGGAGGCACTTGACAGGATGATATAAAAGGGGGAGGTTTTTGCCTGCTAAGTCTGTTCTCGCAAAAGTTCTCTATGTTGGATGATTTTCTATTTTCTAGCTACAAAAATTGATCAGCATTTTACAAGGTGAAAATCCCACTGAGCACTTTAACAGCTGCCCATAAATCAGGCAACAAAATCAGAATGGAGCAACATCTTGCATCATGGTGCAGCAAATCTCAGTTATGTTTAATGCCGGGCCTGTTCCTTTAAATCCTAGAAACCTCCTAGGTCCTCTCTGCACTATTGGCCTATATGACAGGCTTTAATTAGCACAGATTTTTCACGTTCATGGATAGATTAGAAATTTGGAAGTACTTAATGAAAAAGGTCCGTTACCTTGACCAGTCTGAAATTGCAGTTAGAGGACATTTGCTTTCTCCAAAGGCTGACTGCATACAAATATACGAATATTAACACTATGCATGCAAAGGTAAAGTTTAGGAATTTTTTAAAGAAATAATTCATTTCCTTTTATTGTTAGTAGCTTGTAAGTGTGCATAATATCTTTGGTATTCATTACTTAGATATGAGTAGATTTTTAAAGCCCATTCAAACTGTCTCTTTACCCATAGAATTAAAGAAAACTACCCTACTCATCTTTTAAAGCAGGCCACTTCCCACATCGAGCTTACAGTCTTAGAGAGTGCAGGACTAACGATAGAGAGATATGAAAAAACACAAGGTAAATAACAAGAAAAATCACAACCTTTTTTTCAGCATAATAAAGAAATATGAGGTGACATGGGGAATGATACTAGGGGATCATCTAGGAAGTTGTCTGTGAAGGGCTGAAATGAAGTGGTATAGAAGTAAGAAAGAATGAAAGAATGTCTCATGCCTCATGTCTCTGAGAGCATCTGAGCCCTTTCAGCTCTTGGTTGGGTAATAACTCAGAAGCTAAGGGGCCTCAATGTCATGGTCATACAGAGCTTCTACCAAGTCTATAGTCTTGCAAGATTTTGTCTAAAGAGTTTTGACACATAGAACCTATATATCAGAGGAGGAAGTTTAGAAAGATTTTGTTATAGAAAATAAAGAAATGGGGCTTTAGAGAAAGCATAGGAGAAGGGAGAAATACAGAGCTCCTGCCCAATTGGACAGGAACAGGTTTCCCAGAAAATGGGAAAAATCACCTAGAGACCAAGATTAGGGTCTTTTAAGGGAGTCTACATCTGATACCAGGTTCTGGATGGCACCAGTTGCTCAGGAAGGGCGAAAATTCCTTTCTTCTAAGAAAGGAAAAGACCAGAGGCACCTACCCAACTCCCCTGGTGAGGTTTTAGAGGAAAGAGATGAGGAAGGAGAAAAACAAAACAAAACAAAAACATACTCTCTTTTACAGGTCCAAGAATGTACTTTGCTTTTATTTTGGGGAGCCTTGTCACCCTTAAACTGTCTCATAAGTTATTTTCAAAGAGTCAGCTGAGCATCCCTGTTGAAATAACACCTTCAACAAAGAATAGTAAAATTTTGAAGAAGTGAGAAGGGAAGGATTTAGAGTCTCTGGAAATGGCCACTCGTGGGAGGAAAATATTCACATTAAGGCAAGTAAGTGATGGAAATGGAGATTCTGCTGACACCATCCCCATGCCCAAAAGGACCTACCTAAGATAGTCTCCAGAAAAAACCTTCCTTCCTCCTGGCAGAAAACAGAAGAGGAATAGCTTTTGTCTTAGAAATCTGGGTCATGCTCTTTTAAGGAAAAAGGGGGGTAGAGAGCTCTCTCTATCTGCTTCCTCTTAACTTCCTTCAACTCAAAGATCTTCATGGCAAAGAGGGATGCATGGGGATTACAAATTAGGGACTTCCTCTGAGTCAAAGTGCACAGTATCAAAAGGATTAGCTTTATTTTAAGATTCAATTATGGTTATTCAAGAGGAATAAGAAGAGGGTGTGATAAATCCTGCCTGTATGTTGTCATTGATATGTGAACCAAAAATATTTGAAGACAGGCAAAAATTGGGGGCCAGGATTAGAAGGGAAGAAGGGCATCTGGCAGGTGTGGCTATTTCTTTAGTGGAGGTAAGATCAACATGTCAAGTTAGAGGAATCATGCTAACATAAATGCTGGCAATTTCAACAATTGATGCCAGGAAAAGTCAATATTTATTGAGTGAAAGCTGCTTTATCTTTATATGTCTCCCACATTGAACTTTCTCCAAGTGTATGGGTGTGTTTGATTCAGTTAATTTTTTACAGTTAGGAAAATTACGTTTGAACATTTGCCTAAAGTCACAGAGGAAGTCACTAAGATTCAAACCAGACTCCAGTAATACTAAAATTGTACTCATACATATATAAATCAAATCAATTAACAAACATGATTAAGAACCTAATGGTTACAAATTTATGCACTGTTACTCAATAAAAGGATGACAGATAAAGATGGGGGAAATCATAATAGGTTTTTGTTTACTGATATGTTATGAAAACATGAATAAGCACGTTCTGTAAAAATATAATAATATAATATTGTAATTCAAAATGCCTTCAATTTTTTTCCTTATTATCCATAAGATACTGACATCTTCTATCTCAATGACAGCTTCAAAATTCTATGTAAAGGTAATTAAGGAAGCCAAATAAATCTAGCATGGAACACCTTTAAAAATCCCTGCCCAGGAGATTCAGAACTCTCCAAAAGGTGGAAATGGGTGATAGTGGAGGAAATCAAAGAATGATCTAAATAAAGTACTATTGATTTGTGAGTAGCTCTGCTAGACCTCTTTTTGTGGGTGACTGAATGGGAGCTGCACTTTCAGGAAGATGAATTACTGTCCTCATGGCTAAATAAGCTAACTTTTGATCCAAATCAGGAACATTTGCTCATTATGTACCCAGTTACTTGATTACTGGGTAATGCTACCACCCTGAACCTTTGTGAATGAAGGAGAGCTTTTTTTGTGTTCTAGTCTTTCTGATCTGGAGGCAGTCAGACAGTAGTGGGGAGGTCATTGAGATGAACCCTTCCCTCTTCTGTGTTTCTGGTAGCATACTAATTTTAAGAAGAGTATCCCAGTGACCCCTTCTTGGAATTTGAAATACGGATATGGATTAGTTGCAAGACAACTTTTTTAAAATAGGTCATTAGTTAGTTAGGGACAGGCCCAGGCCCAGGCTCAGAGAAACAGAAATGCCCATTGTGACCTCTGATGCAGCCTCATCCAAAATGACCATAAGCAGCAATGGTAGCAGCAGCTTCTAGAGTCCTTGTCAACCTTTCCCAGGCTAAGCACCTAAGGACTGGTGCCTCGAGTCAATGGTCCTCATGGGCCCATCAACCAATCAGTTTCCTCTCTTAACAGGAGCCTGAGCCATCTAGATGAAAAGCTTCTTCCCCAAGAAGAAGCTTCTATTTCCTAGTGAGAGAAACACTCTTATCTTTCCTCTCTACTCCCCTCCCCGCAATGCTAGGAAGAGAATTCCTCTTGCTTATGCACTTTCTCTTCTCCCTCCCGTTTCCTAGATGCCAACCCCCTTAAATAAACTCCACGATTTGTGATTTCTCCCCAAATAAAGTTAATAATTCAAAATTTGTCCTTCTTGAGTCTATATTTATTAACACTTTAGCAAAGTTAGAACAGAACCCAAACTTGGGGTTCATAAATCTGGGGGACTCTCCTGAATCCCTAAATCCCACATCACATGTAGTCCTCTCTAGTGGCCCTCAGCATGGAGGCTGACTCACATGGAATAAAACTTTCTCTTCTCTAAAATGTTATCAAAGCAGGAAACACTATTCAGAAGCTGAAGTTTCTCCCATGCTCCTCATATTAACCCTCCTCTAAAACCTTCTCCCCCCAAAAAAAATGCACATCACCATTCCTCAGCACCAAGCTAGATCTGTTTTCCCTCAATTTTTCTTAACACTCTTTTCTCTTTTCCATCTCTCTCTGGGGCAGTGTCAAGACCTTTATCTTCTCTTCTTTGCTTGTTATTTCTCTCAAACTCCAATAAAATTATCCTGGAGTTGCCTACGTATCCCATGTTAAAATGCTTTGATGTATGTGGCAGTGATCCTGCAAAAGGAATCCTGTGTTTCCCCATTAGCAAGGCCGCTAGTTGAAATATCTTTTCCTCCATGCATCATAGGTTTTTGTTTGTTTACTTGATTTTATCTCAAAAACAAGATTCTGACATCTGAACTATTTTATCACAAGTTCGCTATTTAACATGGCAAATTCTGGTCAGCATTGAAACAGAGAGACAAGGATATTTTTCCTTCTCTGTCTTTCACTTTCATTCATATCTGGAGCCAGTATTAAACCATACATGCTCTGGGAAATTAGCTACCAAAGTACCACTGTCTGCAATGGTGCCTTAAAGTATGTAAATCCTCTGCCTATAAAGCAGTTTTCATTAACACTGGCGTTCCTCCTTCAACCCCTTCTTCTGCCCTGGCTTCCCAGCCCTTTCTGAGAAGACAGCCCCAGTGGAAGTGTTTCCTTTCTGCCTCAAACCCTAACTTCCATGAAATTAATTAAATGATGTCATGCTTCATTTTATCTGATTTGGAAGCAATCCATCACCTTTTTGCTGGCTGTATTAGTCCAAGCGATCAGCATATTAATTCATTTGTGAGAATAAGCTCAAGGGTAATTACAGTGAGGAGGTTTAATGCCTAAATGTGTTAATGTCTGTAATCAGAAGTATTTTCTCTGTGTGGAACAATTGTTAGACAATTACTGTTGGATATGATTGCCCTGGTAGACAACAGACGCCTGTACAAGAGGGAAATAGCAAAAGCTTGTGTTGCAAGTTCTGTATGATCAGCAACTTCTCTCTCCCCAAACCCATGATATTTTCTAAGACGTTCAACACAAGTGTAGCCATGTTCTTGCTTATTCTTTACACTGTTGAGTAAAAATTGTTGTGTTTGTTATGTAAAAGGATTACAGGAGAGAGGTTGTCACTCCTGAAAAGTCTTACCCTTTTATCTGCATAAAACTATCAACTTAATCATGTTCTTTTATTTCCCAATAAGTCCCAAATCTTTTACCTATTTTTTTCTGTAATAAGGTGATTCTATTTTATTCTCATTATAAGATGCAAAAAGTCTTAACAAATACAGTCTCTCTCAATTACCAAGTTTCATTGAATTGGATAAGCACAGTGGAAACATTTGAATATCGGTTATTGCTCTTTACATTGTTGGAGTGTTTTTGAATATGAGTTTAAATTTAATTTCCATTTCTTTTATTTTATTGTTCTCAAAGCTTTCTGATAAATTGACAATGGAAAGGTAGTCAAATTCTTTTATAAATGTTATTGCTTTCAGGACCTTTTTTAGGGATGTGTGTAATTATATCTAGTTTAAAACAACAACAACAACAAAAAATAAGACTCAAATAGAAAGGCTTAATAACCTGTGAAGAGGATTTATTGTTTTGTTGCAATTGGCACATCCCAGGTTAGAAAAGGGTTAGCCATTTTCACATCCAAGTTATATATAGGTTCTATCTACTACAGTTCCTTAGCCCTTAAACTTTTTATGACATTATTGTTCTCTAAGCAATTTATCATGCTGTAAGGGTTAATCTCTGGATGTCAATTTGATAAGATTCAGAATCACGGTAGAGACACACCCTTGGGGATGTCTGTGGAGGATCTTCTGAAGTAGGTTAATTGAAGTAGGTAGGTAGGTAGGTACCCTAACTGTAGGCAGCATCATGCCAGGCTCTGTGGTGCCCAACAGAAATGAAAGAAGACAATGAGCTGAGCAGCAGCATTCATCACTCTGCTTCCTGGCTTTGGACTCAATGTGACCTCAAGCTCCTGCTCCAGGCCTTCCCTGCCATGGTAGATTGTACTCTCCAGCTGTAAGCCTAAACATCAATTTCCTCCTATAGGCTACACTTTCAAGGTACCATTGCAGGGTTCCTTTTCCCTTCCTTCCTTCCCTCCCACCCTCCATCTCTTTCTCCTTCCTTCCTTATAGATTGGGGTTTTACTAAGTCTCTCTTTGGCAAATTCTAGCCTGGTATCAAATGGGAGACAGAGTACCGGGGAATGTCATTTCTACCTTCTCATTTGCAAGACATTATATTGAAGTGGTAGCAATATCAAGGAGATACAATTAATAATAAAAATTATTGGGGTATAATTCAGATAACCTCATGAAGTTATAATTTACTCATAAATGTGCACATTGTTATCATCCTATGACATCAATAGTTTTAGGATTTCCTTTTTGATCCTCTTCAAAATCCTGTATCTATAAGTAGTCATTGCATTTCTGCTCACTCTTTCCTCCCAGACCTCGGAAATCTCTAAACTCCTTTCTGTATCTCTAGAGTTATTTCGTCCAGACATTTCATCCAAGTGGAATCATTATGTCATATTTTTCACTTACCTTCTTTTGCATTTCACATTTCTTTAATTTCACCCATGTTGTGACATGAATCAACATTTTATACTTTTTCATCATTGAATACTATCCCATGTTACAGAAATATATTTCATTATATTGTTTTCTACTTTTGGGCTCCCATGGAGGAGGATCTTAGGAGATCATGCTAAATTTCTAAGATAAACAAGTAAAGGTTAGGGAAGTTGGGGCAATTGTCTTAGGTCATAAAACTAATCGGCTATAAACCAATTACAACTAATGAATGAATGTACCTCATATGTACCTATTGCTTTCATGCATTCCTTACTTAGAAGTAGGCAAGAATACACACACACACACACACACACACACACACACACACACACGCACACACACACACACACAAAAGTAGGGGTACCTTGTAACCAGAGTTAGAAACTACACTTAAACAGGAGCTAAAAAACTGAGAAGACAAAAATCAAAACCCCCCAAAACAATAATATCAAGCTATTTTATTTTTTATTTTGTCATATTTCCTAGTTATATTCCTAGTTTTGCCCATTTGGTCTGTATGTTTTTCCAACTTTGGGGGATTTGTTGACTTTTGTGTTGATGAACTTTGCCTACATCTTTGATTACTACATTTAATACTTTCAAGTGTCCCTAAAATTTGCCAATTTTTTTCTGGTCCAATGGAATATCACTCCATCCTAATGTAGATACCTTTATCTGATTCATAAAACTATGTTCAGCTTCCTCCATTAGTAAAGTAAGGCTTTTAACTAAGTATGGTTCTGCAGAAAATTACCATATGACAAAAATGTTATTTGGACAGATCTTTTATTTTCTGTTAAATTCTGCAAGTTTTAAGAGTTTGTAGGTACACAGACCTCCAGGTTAGCTGCATAACAGTGCTCAGCACTTCTGTTTACACAATTTTGATGCTTTCCTTTCTAGCTGCTAACATGAAAAACATTTACACAGGAAATATACAAGACAAAATAGAGTTTAATGCATTGCTTTTTGTTGTTGTTGGAAACCTTAAATGGTCCATGCTCAGAATCACTAAAAATATTAAATTTATATGGAAGTTCTAGGAATTCAAATCCATAGTAATACTATGAAAATTCACAACTCTATGCTAGCAGGCCATTTGACCTAAGTATCAGAAAGACATTGATCCATCTGTTCAACTCTCTGTATCATTGAATGGATCAGTTATCCACCTCATGTGTTCAGTTTTCTTTTCCATCAAGTGGAAATTCATTAATTTATTCAAAAAATATTGATTCAAGTCTCCTACAGGGCAGGTTTTTTTGATTGATAAATGTAAGAGTGTGTAAATGAGTGTCATTGTTTGATCCAGGTGTCCCTCACAAACAAATGAATGTGTTCTGATTGATCAATCCTCAGCTGATGGCAGTTTGAGTTTTACAACCTTGTTGGAGCTGTGTTGTTGGGGGCAGGGTTATGGGGGTTATAAGCCAGCTTCCCCTTTGCCAGTGTTTGGCACACCTTCCTGCCATTGTTGCAGTGCTGTGGTGGAGGTGATGTCCACCCTCTGCTCATGCCATCGTTTTCCCTGCCATAATGGAGTCTTCCCTTGGTTCTGTAGGCCAAATAAACCCATTCCTCCATAAGCTGCTTTTGCTTGGGTCCTTTCTGCACAGCAACAAGAAAACCGACTACAACAATGAGTTTGGATCTAAAATTTGCTATATTTTATGATTCGAATAATATAAATAAATAATTTACTATGGTCTAATAAGAGTGTAGTATGATCAAATAAGTGATCAATATATAGAAAAAACTTTGGTGGGATTGTGGAACTAATTCATGATAGTAAGGTCAGAAAAATTCATGGATGTCATAGAAGACTAGTTTCAAATTCAGTGTATGAAACTGTAAACAGGAGAAAAGGAACTGCAGAATTTCTGTGAAATTTAAACGAACCAACAAGTATGTCAGTCCCTTCAAAAATTTTAGATTTGTGTAGAAATGAACACAAACAAAAACAGAACAGTATCTGTGAGGTAACTACTGATGATGTTTGATAAAATAATTCATTATTTTGCAATTACTCTCCCAAAATTTTCTTCTATAAAATCATTTCTTGCTCAAGGGGTTTACAATAATTATTTAAGGAATAATTAATGAAATTGAATATTGATTGAGCACCCATATTCCAAGAATATTTGGATCTGAGATTTAACTATTTTTAAGTCCCTGTTCTCATACAGTGGATACACTAAATGGTAAGGTGAATGAAATACATGAGTACATGGTAAAAGCAAAGATGATAATAAATCCTGCAAGTCATGGAAAGAATATAGGGAGAGGGCTGGAGAGATTGCTCAGCGGTTAAGGCACTTGCCTCCAGTGCCTAAGGCCCCAGGTTCAATTCCCCAGGACCCACATATGCCAGACCCACAAGGTGGTGCGCCTTTGTGCTCTCTCTCTCTCTCTCTCTCTCTCTTTCTCTCTCTCTGTAGCTCTCTGCTTGAAAATGAATAAATAAAATAAAAATTAAAAAAGAATATAGGGAGAAATGACTCCATATACTCAGAAATGACTCCCTGATTCTCATCATATGAGAATTCTACAATTCTCATATGATGACAATTGAGATGAGATTTCAATGAGGTAAAAGAGCTGGCAAATTTGGTGTTTTGGCAAAGATGCTGCTTTACAAATGATAATTCTTCAATGTCTGTCAGCATCTGCAATCCATGCTTTCCCTCATCCCAGGATAGCAAGGTCTGGCTTTCGGTTAGCTCAGTAGTTGGGCTCATTCAATAGCCAAGATGCTCGAGGATTTCATAGCCCCAAGTGGATGGCTTTGTCTCCTTTGGGCCCTGAACACTGCAACACAGCACTTTATTTTCTATAGTCAGACTTCTTTTCCACTCACACAGAACTGCCCTCAGCATTCTCTATAGTGCGTTCAACTTTGAGACAATTTCGTTTATCTCTCCTTCTCTATGGCGCAGTGGAGTGTGTGGTATATAGAGTATCTGTGGTAGTTACTCTTGTAGATTTTTACAACCTCTCGAAATTCTACCATATATGACCTAAGTTTTCTTATTCCCTCTTATTTCTGATAGAAAATGTATTGGTTTTCTCAGCTTACTCCCTTCACTTGTTATTGTCGTTTGTTAATCATTATGTTTTCTCATATCTTTTATCTACCAGCTTACCCTCTCTGTTGGCTTTCTCCATTAGTATTTAAACACATTTTGTTCTTTACACCCTAAAAAACTTTTGTAAGGGCAGTAGAGGTGGGAAGTGAATATGATTCAAATGCATTTATATAAATGTATGAAATGACATATAAAACACATTATTATGTATAATTGATATATGGTAATAAAAAGTAGCAAGAAAAAATTCTTACTTTGTATCTTTTTTCTTAATCTCTAAATCATCATCCACTTTACTTAGTTAAGACAATTTATTTAATATGCGAAGGTACTGCACTAGGCTCTAAGACACACACATAAATATAACCAAAGAACAAAAGTAATACTAAACAATTGAGAATTTATCATTGTTTTAAAAGAAAAGTAGCACTATAAAAAGCACCTCCAAAGCACCAGAGATATAGAGCGCCTTTGGTTGTAATCACCAGCTCTGAAAAAGAGTCACTCTGTAAGGATTTATCAATGATTAGAATTTCATAAAGGCCTTTTCTGAATAATAGCATACTTTAAAGCAATGAATGAAGATGTCAATAACCGCTCAGGAAAGGATGGAAGCCTCATGCCCTCCTAGATCATCCATGATGGGATGTTGGGTCTTGTGCAGGTTATGCACTGTCACCGTAAGATCATGAATGCACTATGCCATGTCACACCTGAAAGAGTATTACAAAACATTCTACCAATACATCAGTGCTTACAGTATTAACTCCCTGTCTTGCACATGGTTCTCAGCCTTAGAGGGTAGCATTTGAGCTGCTGTGTGACTAGATCTTTTCTGCAGCAAAATAGTCACTTGTACAATCTATGTGCTCTCTAAATAGTCCCCACCCATGCTTAGGCAAGCGACTTTAAATTTAGTGGGTCAAACACATACATAAGGGGAAAAATGCATCAAATTGTAAAGGGAGAAAATGATAAAGGGACTTGTTGGGATCAATAAGGAGTTCAGAAGAAGGGGAAGGGGTCAAGAGAAGGTAATGGGTGAAGACTATGACAAAATACATTAGGTATGTGTACAAAAATTGTTAAAATAAAAATTCAGGTACACGGATTATCGTGGGTAAAGCTCCTTTCAAGGAAAATCCTACAACAACGTAGCTAAGACAGATGACATGAGATGTTAGAAGAAGAAGCCAAAATAGACATAGGATCTCCTTTCTCCAATGCAAGGGAAAATCACTGGGAATTTTAAGCAAGGGACAGTCACGATCAGATGTCACAGAATAGAGAAGGAATTAGAAAATAAAGAGAGATCAGTTATTCCAGAATTTGGGAATCCAGAAAAGACATGATGATGGGTTGATCTAAAATGGTGGTAGGGATAGAAAATTAATTATAAACTCAGGAGAAATTATACAAGATAAATTCAGAATACTTAGCATGTGCTTGGATATACTAGGGAAACTGAAAGGTTAGTGGCCAGTTTGGGGGTTCCTGTGCTTGGAAGGATGGAGTAGACTGGCTGATGTGGGATGTGAAGAAACGCCAGGGTGACAACTGAGCTCCCTGGAGAGAGTTTGAGTCTATGACCCTGCTTTCTATCATCCTTTTGCCTGGCAGGAAGTCTTCCACAGAACCCTAGATGCCAAGTGACATTTGGAGAAAGTAAATGGAAAAGGAATATGTCATATTTTTCAATCATGTTTTATTTATGTGCTCTACATTATAAACATTTAAGTCATCATTTAAAGAAAGTTTTATTGTTTAGTTTTTTTTATTCTAAGTAGTTGTAATATGTGGAAAAACAAATGTGCACTCAAATATTTTCACTCATACTACATTAAGTAGAGTCTACTTGGTTTATTGGCATTGACGTCTCTCATTGCACAAACTTGTGAAAGAAATGATAAAAATAACTTCACTAATTTCAAACTAGTTCTTGGTGGAAAAACACTTTGATTTGTTTTTACAAGACACCATATGAGATGCAGAAAGAGAAAAACATCAATCAAAAATAATTCTGAGTTTATAAGGGAACTGTCATTTTCAAAGTGACAACCACGTTTCTATTACTTCTTTCAAGATGTGTATTTTGATTTACAAAATTGAAAATGGTGCTAACATGATCTATAAAATGATCTCAAAGTATACCATTCCTGTCCCTTGGAAGCTATCAAGCAAATGTTTACTCTATCTATTGAGGTTTCCCACTTGATGCATTTTCACTCAATGCAGATGTAACTTTCATTTATATTTTATTTTATTTTTTGAGGTAGTGTTTCACTCTAGCCCAGGCTGACATGGAACTCACTCTGTAGTCCCAGGCTGGCCCCGAACTCACAACAATCCTCCTATCTTTGCCTTCCAGTGCTGGGATTAAAGGTATGTGCCACTATGCCTGGCCTAACTTTCATTTTAAAAAAAAATTACTGGAAATTTTTAAGGAAGAAGAGGATTTTCTAAAATACAAAAGGTTATAGTTATGGTTTGAATTACTGTCTCCTCCAAAACTCGTGGAATTTTTATTGTAAAACAACACTGGGTGGTAGAGACTTTAAGAGGAGTTTGGTCACAAGGGTGCCTCTTTCATGGGTGGTTCAGTGCTTGATGCAAAAAAAATATAAGAGGTTTGAAGAGTTTCTCTCTTTCTCACTCTCTCTCTCTTTCTCTCCCACCATGGAATGATGCATGCATCAATAGACCCTTTCCAAATCTAGCACTGAATTAATAATATGAATAACTATAGAAAACCATATAATTACCATGAAGCCTACTGAACTTACCAACTTGTATAACTATGAGCCAAAAATAATTCTCAGTGCATCATATTATCCATTCTGCATGTCATAGAAAGGGAAAAGTATAAGAAAGAGTCAACTTGCATTCTAATGTAAACAGTTATTTTGAAACAATTTCATAAATGTATGTATTTTTATGTATATTTAGATGTTTGACCTAACTTCTCTGAATTTCAGTTTTCTCTCGCTATTATGTAATATTGTCAACTTCAAAATTTTACTAGACTGAGGATGTCCTCAGTGGTAGATCATTTGCCTAGCATGTGCAAGGACCTGGGTATGACCGTCAGTACTGCAAAAAAGGAAACAAAGAAAATGAATTTTATTTCTTGATAATAAAATAACAGAGGCTAGATAGATAGTTCAGAAGTTAAGAACACTTCCTGCACAAGCATGAAGGGTGAGGGGGCTTGATGTTACCTGTATTCTGCTCCTCAACATCCATGTAAACAGCTGTGTATGGCCACCCACATCTGAAACACAAGACCTGTCGGGTGAAGAAAATCACTGGGGGAATCATAAAAAAATAGTAAGCTACAGAATCAGTGAGAGACTCCTTCTCTAGGAAACATACGATAGCCATTGTTCTTCTCTGGCCTCCACATGCACACACAAGGGGCATACACACATTCCCTGCACATACCATACACACAGAACTCCATATACACATACCACTTATATGATATACACATGCCAATGCAAAAAAACAAATATTAGTGTGTGTGACTGTTAATATTCACTTTAAATTTGATAGAGTCTATAATCACCAAGGAGCCCAAACTCTGGCCATATCTGTAAAGACAATTGGATTAATGGCAGTGGGAAAATCAATCCTAACTGTGGGGCAGCACCATTGCATGGGCTGGGGAATAGAACTGAATCAGAACAGAAACCTGAGCTAATCCATTGTCCAAAGCTCCTGACACCATGACCTCCCAATCAGGATGAATTCTACCCTCAAACTGTGAGGCATCACACTCAAAACTAATCTCATGATTATCTCTCTCAATCAATATAATTTTCCCTTGTTTCAATAAACATGATACCATCTATTCAGTTATAAGAATCATAGATTAAGAAGTCTTAAGGGTTTTGAACAAATCAATGATTAATCCCTTCATAGGTTTATAGTATGGTATTTAGTTTATAGTAAGGTGGTGAAATGTAGGAGATGAGACTTAGTTGGAGAAAGTACATCATTGGAAGTGTAGCCTGGAAAGATGTATCTTGTTCATTGCCCCTTTCTCTTGGATTCCTGGATATCACGAGGGGAAGGGTATTATTCCTCTGCATTCTTCACTCCATGAGGTTCCCTCTCACAATATTCCCTCTCACAATGTTCTCTCTCAACCCAGGTCCACAAAAATTGAACAAGCATCTATGGATTAAAGTTTCTGAAATTGTGATTCAAAATAAATCTTTCTTCATTTAAAGTCTCTCTGGGTATTATCACAACAATGAAGAGTCTCACTAACACATCAGAGTGGCCTGATGTTTAGTTCTGAAACCTTACTGCTGTTCAAACTCACAGGACTGGCTTATCTGGACCTTCACTAGGGAGGTGTTTTGAATATGGCGGTGAAAATTTGTCAATGTTTGGCCTTTCTTCAAATATCACATACTATGTTTTATAGCACTTATTTGTTTAGTTCTTAAACTAGTGTTAATTGTTTATGTCTTCTGACTCTCTGAAACAATTTCTAAGAATTATTTTTCTGCATACATATCCTCAAACAATGTCTAGAACAGTGAGTTCGACAAAACAAATGATCAAAACTATGAAAATGTCGTAGAACTATGTTTATTAAATTTAGGTTAACTGTGGGAAAATAACTTATTAAAAAATCCATATTGCGGGTTGGAGAGATGGCTCTCAAGTGGTAAAGGAGCTTCCTTGCAAAGCCCAACAACTGTGGTTCGATTTCCCAATACCCACATAAAGCCAGATGCATAGTGGTGCATGCATCTAGAGTTTGTTTGCAAAGGCTAATGGCCCTGGCACACCCATTCCCTCTGCCTCTTTCTGCTTGCAAATAAATAAATAAATAAATAAAATATTTTTGGTAATCCATATTCCTATTCTTAATCCTAAGAAAATCATTATTCAATCAGAGTAAGGTATGGCTCAGGCATCATGATATCTATGAATAGTAGTTCATTTTGGGCACCCATTGTAACTTAAGACCAATTCTGAGAGTTGGAGTCCATAAAATGAGGCCAGGTCAATATGTGTTTGGATAACGAGCTAGTCTGTTTTCATAGAATTCTCTAAAGATTAGAGAACAGCAGAGAGGCAGGGAGACCATTCAGGTTGAGAATTGTGGAGTTTTGCTTCCCACTGTGTAATGTGCTCTATGCAATATTTGTAAATGAAGGAGTTTAACTTCAAATCACAGAAAAAAAACTAAAAATAATATAAAGATTGCATTAATATAATCTATTTCCCAAATGTGAAATTCTCCTAAAAAATGATATCTATGTCTGTGTGCTTTCTTTAAACAATGTCCTCTTAAAACTCAAAGTCTAATTTGCAGTAATGAACACTGTAATTCCTGGCCGGATTCCACTGTCAGTGCTCCTTATCAGAGAACATACATTCTTTTGAGTAAGGCACATTCTTTTCTAAGGCTTGTGCTCCATTATAACATAAAAATGTGAAATTATTCTCCTAAAGTTCACAAATACAGTATGAATAATGTATTAGTTTTCTATTGCCACTGTAAAGATTACCACAAAGTAGCTTTTAAAAAGCACATATTTGTTATCTTAAAATTCTGGAGGCGAGAAGTACAAAAACAAGCCTAGTCTTGTGGAATTAAAATGAAGGTGCTGGTTCCTGCTGGGTGCTCTGAAGGGGAATCCATTCCTGACCTTTCCAGTTTCCACTGACAACCTCTGTTCCTTAGTTCATGGCCATCTTCCAAAATGACATTGAGCTAACTTCTGCTTCTGTCAGTTTTATCTCTGGCTTTAAACCCCTTTGCCATTTGTCCTTTGCCTTCCTCTTATAATAACTTTTGTGAGCCCAGCATGGTGTCATATGTATTCATTCCCAGCCCTAGGCAAGAGGATCAAGAATTCAAGGTTATCCTCAACTGTGTGATGAGATCAAGCCCAGCCTGAGCTGAATGAAACCCTGTCTCAAAAAACAAACAAATATACAAGCAAACAAAAATTAATCTTTGGGATTACTTTAAATCCATTTGGATACTCCATTGTAACTGCTTTATCTCAAAATCTATAATCTCATTGCAAAGTCCTGTTTTGTAATTTTTAAGGAGTCAAAGTTAAAATTTTCTGGGGATGGGCACATGGTCGTCATTAGCAAAAAACAGCCTTGATATTCATGACTTTGCAGTGCCTGCACAAAATGGGAGAAAAAGATGACACCCAAACAAAACAGAGACTAATTGAGAGGGAGAAGAGATATGAAGGAAGGTGGGAAGGGAATTATAATGGTTTATAGTCTATAATTATGGAATCTATCAATAAAAAGTTTGTATATATATATTTATATCCAGTTTATTACAAGTAACTCAATTATAGCTTCATTGATGCTTGATATATCAAGTAATTTATTAAAAACTGTCTTTTAAAAACATGTATGCACATTGAATAGGTAGCTAAATGATGGAGATGTATGTATATGCATAGAATTCACAAATATTTCTCATCATCTTGAATATTAAATCATTTAGCTCTGAGGACATATAAATGTCTAAATTTAGACTACCAAAAAGACAATCAAAATCTAAGAAACACCAAGAGAGGTCCTCTCTCTATAAATATTAAACTTCCTTTCATACAGCAGAGATCTAAAATTCCATATTTATTATCGAATTTCATAAAATTTATAAAATTACCTCTTTTTAAGCACCAGATTTTGAAAATCTAACACGTGGTTTCCTTATGAACAGGTATGAAAGACAGTATCATTTCTCATAATTTCTCAGGTAACTAAGGATAATTCAAAAGAGAAGCCAGAAGTCATTGAGAAAAAGATTTTTTTTCTCTATATCCTCCCTCTATTGGTTGTAACTAAAAGTATAGATGCAACTAGTATTTTTAGTGAATTTTTAATCCCCATTATTTATCATGAATGTTTTAATCCCACTGATTAAGAGTTTCTAATCTTCTTCCAAAGTACCCAAGTTTAAGAATCTAATCTTATTTTTAATAATTAAAAGGGTAAGTGTTTTCTTTGGTAGAGTTTAATAGAATACGTAATGAGTCACATAATCAATGATTCGTTACTTCACATACAGGGTGGCAACAGTATTGAGTGTTTCTGTTGCACAACACTCTGAACATGGAGAGCACAAGTCTCAAGAACCTTTGGGTGGCTGAAAGTTTGGGAGCCTCTGAAAAAACTGCATCATGTAATTTTTCTTTGTTTTGCTTTTTTAAATGCAGAGGAGCATTTTTTCTTGGCTATGTCTTTCCTTAGAAAAGTCTATAAATCTGAAATTGTTTTTTTCTGTCCCCTATAGAGAAATGGCTCAAAGATATGTATCACTCAGCCAGGTATGGTGGCTCATACTTATAGTTCTGGTCCTTGGGAGGCTGACATAGAAAGGTGGCTATGAATTTGAGGCCAGCCTGGGCTACAAAGTGAGTTCCAGATCAGCCTGGGCTAAAATGAGACTTTGCCCCAAATAACAACAATGAAAATAAGCTATATGCCACTTAGCAAATTACATGTTCAACAATTTCAAATCAGATAAATCTATGGGAATCTTACATTATTTAACAAATAAGAATTTTTTCTTCAGATGCCCAGACAAAGTTAATCAACATATAATTTACATGTTCAAAGTTCAAATCCATGAGAAATGTTTTAACCCTTTTGCATTATCTGGTTCCTGATGGTGGTAATAAATGAACTTTCATCATTTATATTCAATAGTCATATAAAAATTATTTTCCTGTAAATTCACACTGACCATTGTAAAATAATTTACATTATAAGTAATCTCTATATCAAAACACATTAAACATTTAATTGGAAGAAAATTACAAAATGCTGAAGTTGGATGAATTCTTATTTAATTAAATTTTCCTACCATGTAAAGATGTGCTCTAATATATATATATTCTGGCTGAATTTCTTCCATACAAATTTCAAGGCCATCAGAGAAAAACTAATTCTCAAGCATTAATGCTTTTAGATTTTCACTGTCTACATCTGTGCCAAAATTGACTTGAGCATAATTTGTTTCTGGTTATGGCAAAATCTGTCCAAGCACTGTATATTCTAGAAATAAAAATATTGTATTTTATTTATTTCTCAAGAGGCAGACTTGGGTCATCTTTTTTAAAATTCAGGTTTTCAATGCTTTCCAGGAAAACGTGAGGCAATTTCCGAAGTATTGATGCTTATAGGCTTACAATAAAATGACTGAGTTTACTATTTTTTAAATTGTGTAAGGTATTTGTGATTTAGTTTATTGAAGAAATTGCCAAAGAATTCAACTCCTCCTGTCAATAACTTTCTAAATGTCACCATTATAACGTGTCATTGTTTCATATACACTTACAAAGATGATTCACTATTAGATTGGAACTTGTTATACTTTGAACAGTTTGGGGCAGCTTTGAAAGAGTTGGGAATGATTGTATTGAAGATTTCCATAGTAGTATTCCTTTTCTCCCCTCATCTCAACTTCCCTTCTCCTTATTTTTACTAGAAAGCAATGTGCTTGAGAGGTGGTGAGCAGAGTCATCCCTTACTCCAGACACCCATTGTAGTGCTTAGGAGTTTTCAAGCAAAATCAGTAACGTCTGGAAACAGCCTCACCTGTGCAGCAGCCCTCCCTGACTCTTGACTTGATTGAGCTAAAATAAAAGACTGTTCATTTGCTTGATTACTTACCAATTCTATTGTAGGAGACTGGGGTTGATTTTTTTCCCCTAACAAAACATGTTGTGAAAATTTACAAAACTGCCTCTGAAGCAGAGGATCCATCATTCTGACAAGTTCTAAACCCACAGCTTGTTTCCTGGTGAACATTTGAAGATCACTCTTTCTGAGTTAATTCTATAATGCTTCTTACTAAAAGGCTATGCTTACTAAGTTTACAACAGAGTGTAATAACATTTTAAACCAGTTAGTCACTGTTCCTTTCTGGCTTCATTAGATACTCCCCACTCTCCCACTCCTACTCCCAAGCCCACCTCAACTAGTTTATCTTCACAAATCTTGGTCCAAAGATTTTACCTTTATAACAATTGAAAATGCAAGCTGAACACTACATGCCATCAAAGTGGTAAATGCATTCCATATGTATGTATATACATATACACATTTGGACCCTCCTTGATTGAAAATCAATACATTTGGAGATTGATGGCTATATGAAAAGGAATACATAATGAATTGAATTTGTATCACAGTTTCTGTGTAATGACATTAAGGAAACTTCATAGAAAGGAATCTTATAGAGTAAATCTGTGCCCAGCACTTCATTCTTGTTGATCTTTAAAATCATCATTTTCTTTCACACTGTGACTATAGTATTTCAAGGACAAAACCTTTTCCTTCCCTAATCAAGAAACGTAATAGCTGTTTTATTGACACCATGATTCCATAACTTATAAATGTATGCTAAAAAATCACTAGCCTTTGGGAAATATTTTTTTTCAGGGAATTCCATTAATATTGCATTACTTGAAATTCCACTATATACAAGAAAATGACTCCATAATTTCCATATTCATAACTATAAATTTCCTTGTAAACATCTGAAAAGAAAAATAACAAAATGCCTGAGGTGATAATGAGAAATATGTTCATCTCCTCACACCTGAGGTAGGGCAAGCTCTGCCAAAAGTCAACTATAGGGTTTGAGGACCAAGTTTAGAGACTATAGGAAAAATTATTTTTCAAAGAGGAATACGCTCTGACGAATTTAACATTTGTGTAAAATAGTGTGCCAGAGACTTCTGGTATAGAGTTGACCTTGAATGTACTACTGAGAGCACATAATTCTTAGGTACTGGAGGAAAATGAGAATGCATGGCATTCAGTGCAATGGAGATAAAATTTTTTGGCTTTTGTGTTTTGGCAGCTACTCATTAAATATGATCAATATAGATAAAAAGCTTTTTTTTCCTAAGAAATCTGTTCAGTTTAGTATAATCTGCTAAATTCCAGCACTTACTTATGAACTGTCAGGTGTGATGTGTAGCTGGATATTAAATAGTCAGAAAGCATTCTCATTAGTTAAGTCTCAGTATAGTGTTTTGCAACATAATTCAGTCTAACAAAATTACTTTTTGATAATTTTGTTTGTTTTATTGTGTGCAGTTATACATAGCACCTTGGCCTAGGCATTTATCTTTTTGGCTTTATACCTGTGTCGTACTTTGGCGTTATGCCTCACTCCACTTACATATGTATTTCATCTTGGAGCCTACCACATATGTACTGCCTATGAACTCTGTAATTATATGTGTAAGTTCTCTACATTTAGGGTAACCATGAGTGTAACTCTCATTACTACCTATTTCTCATCTGAATTTCCTAGTCTCTGCTTTGGTTTTTTTTTCCCTCTGCTTTTCTTCCTCAAATTATCACCATTTAATTCCTTACTTTCCTTCCATACAGATGCTCAGGGCATTTCGGTGTCTCCCACACATACATATTTCTTCTAAACCTCCTTCTGCTTATGAATCTGCTTCAGACTTTTCCTAGATTCCATTTTCCCTCAAATGAACTTCATAATTTATGATTTCTCACTAGATAAACTCAATAATTAATAATTTATCCTTCTTGAGTCCATTTTTTCAATTTTTTTGTTGGGAGAATCCTCCTGAACCCCAAAATCTCACATCAGTAGATTTGCCATGAGTTCAAGGGAAGCCAGGGATAGAGTGAGAACCTAACTCAAATATCCAAAAATTTTCCATCAGGTGCCATAAAAAAAGTTACATGGGGCCTTTAATTCCAGCACTTGGGAGGCAGAGTTAGGAGGATTGACATGAGTTCAAGGCCACCCTGAGACTACATAGTGAATTCCATGTCAGCCTGGGCTAGAGCGAGACCCTACCTCAAAAAACCAACAACAACAAAAAAAAAGAACTTGAATTAAATCTATTTATGATTGTTTTTTCATGAATTACTTCACTGACAAGGATAGTAGTAAAACACAAAGAATTACCCATGATTAATGAATTACACTATGACATTCATTAAGCAGTAATCATGGTGTGACTAAAATAAGTATTTTGTACTATCAATAAAAATAACCTAGAGTTTAATAAATTGTGCCCTAGGGTATAGTTATAACAATGGCTTCCCAAAATGTCATCAAGAGCCTATGAATGAAGAAAATTCAGAATAAGGACTTACTGCTGAGTAAATTAAAACAAACAAAAAAGCAATGTGGAATTCATATAAAAATTTTTAAAAAAAGGTTACATGGGGTGGTGGTTTGAATGCAAAATGTACCCTGTAGCATGTTTTTGTGATGAAGCCTTCTACTTAGTCCCCAGCAGTGGAGCCCTCAGGAGGTGGAACCTTAATGGAGGAAGGGGTTCACTGGAGGAGGGTCTTGGATTTCATTGCCCAGCTATTATAGCCTGTCGGGGGAACATTTGCTAGTTAACTAAGTCACCTTCTCTACTTCTTACAAGCTGATGAGACAAGAAGTGATACCTTCCAGTCTGATCGTTCACCATAATGAAGCTTCTCCTCAAGCCCTAGTAAACTCACTAGACCATAAATTGCTTTTTATGGGATGTTTCATACCAGAAATGATGAATTAAGTGACAGAACCGCATTTAGAAGCAGCTTGGGTACAAAGCCCTTAGTGCCTGACCTAAAGGAAGTAACATTTCTACTGCAGTGGTTGTTTTCAAAACATCTGAAGATGAAATTGTAGCATAAGGGATATTAATTAGCTAAGCACTTTACAGTGACAGGACCCCCAAAGTGGATAGCTTTCTTTTGTCTCACTGTGGGAACCTGCTAGAACCTCTGTGTTCTCCATAGGCACTTTAACGAATAGGATGAGTGACAACATTAGACCTCGAGGTGTCCTATAAGACCTGGCTAGTGTTAGGGCAGAAGCCAAATTACTGATGATCCTTTTATCCCCTTTGCCTTTATTGGCTGTGACTTTCAAATATGATTGTTGAACACCCACATGGTCAGTTCCCCCAGTCTAGAAGAAAGAATAGGGTTGTTATAACATGTAACGAAAGCTTGGGTTAAAAAAAATAAGATTTGGTCGCTAGAGATATGACTCCATGCTTAAAGTCCCTTACTGCTTGCATAGCCTGATGAGTGATGCATGCAGCTAGAATGTGTTTGCTGGGGCAAGAAGCTCTGGTGTACCCATTTTCTCTCTCTCTCTCTCTCTCTCTCTCTCTCTCTCTCTCTCTCTCTCTTGCAGATAAATTATAAATAAAAATATTTTTAAAACAAAACAGACATTCTTGGACATAAAGTACTATACTACAAACTTATCACAGTGAGTTGAGGATGTAGGAATGATATTGGAGATGGTCTCCCAAATTTGTGCACCTCAATTTTGGGTCCTTATCCTATTTTTAACAAAGAATTGATGAAGTGGACTCCAGAGGGTTAAATTATGAATTATTGAGTTTATTTAGGGAGCAATCATAATTCATGAGGTTTATTTAGGGGAAATTTATATCTAGGGATAGGTTGGAGGCATTCTGTATATACCTGGAAGATTGGATATAGAAGCCTCTTCAATTAATAGACCAGAGAGGACTAAGAAATAAACACTACCAAATGTTGTAACTCATTATGGACAATAATATATATATATATATATATATATATATATATATATATATATATATATATATATAAAAGAAATAAACACTTAGAGATCCAAGATAAAGCCTACATATAGAAAAGTTGAGAGGAGGGAAAGAGGAACACTGGGCCATGTGGGTAACCTCCTTTATATGGATCCACTTGGGGTGAGTTTTTTCATCAGGCTCAGATGTATAAGCAAAGTCCTGATTGGTTAGAACTCAAGATTCCAGGAGAGGCCAAGATCTGATTGATTCTTGGATTCAGAGAACCTGAGCTGAAAAAGCAGGAAATGCCTGCAGGGCATGTTAGTGGCAGCCATCTTGCAGTGAAAATATCTGACCCAAGTTTCAGTTTTGCCAAGATGGAAAGAATGGTGTCTTCTTGTTCCCTCTATGGGTTTCTGTCCATAACTAACTGCATGAAAATAAAACTTCTTTAATCCAGTTTCTCCTTCAAGATCATAGAACATATGGGTGTTTTAAAAGCATACAATGAAAAGAAAAAAAAATGCCCAAAATTGTAAAATACAGCAGACTGAGGAAGAGGGTGAAATCTACCCAAGGATCTCACAAAAAAGAAAATTACCAGAGTCATTTACCAGTCCTTTGTTTCAGAGTTCCTTCTTCCACCCTCCACTCCCTGTTCAGAACTTCCTTCCCCTTTCCTATAATCCCAGTTCTCTTTGCTCTTCCATCTTGGGCTATTGGAGTTTCCTTCTACCTCCCCTGCCGTTCTGTCATGCAATACAGCTGGGCCAGGGATGCTGGACGGCAGCCACAGTCAGTGTCCCATCCTCTGAAGCAGGTGACCAGCTCGTGCCTCCATCCCATAGGCTTCCTCCCCTCTTCTAAACCCAGCTTCTCTTCCAGAAAGAGGGTGCTTTCTGCCCCGATCCAGTCTCTCTCTCTCTCTCTCTCTCTCTCTCTCTCTCTCTCTCTCTCTCTCTCTCTCTCTCTCTCTCTCTCTCTCCAGCTCTGATCTGGAATCCTTCCCCCCCCCCACATATACCACACCACCACCACCACTACAAAATACAACTCACTAACCCAAGAAAGCTGAGAACAAAGAATACTCTTATCTCTTGGAACCCTGACAGAGAAGTATTTCCAGCGGTAAGTTTCCTTCCTTCCTTCCTTCCCTCTCTCCCTTGTTCCTTCTTTCTTTTTGTCTTTTTCTTTTATTATTTTGGGACTGGGTTTTATAGTCCAAGCTGGCGTCAAACTCCCAATGCAGCCAAGGATGTCCTTGTACTATTTGACCTCACATCTGCACCTCCCAAGTGCTAGGATTACAGCCCAGCACCATCAAGTCTTACTAGTAAGATAAAGCTTACTCTCCCCCGCCGCTATTTTTTAAAACAAACATGTGGGTACTATATTTTGACCACATATGTTCCTATGACCCTCTTTCAAACCCTTCCTACAACTGTTCTCTCCACCACTTCCCAGTGGCTACACCACTGAAGAGAATGAATCCCCCTCTGTCAGCTTCAGAGAAGGGAATTGCCTCCTGGGCCTCTATTCATCCATGAGGGAATTTTGAGTTGCTCTATTTTATACAAGTCTGGTGTTGATCAACACAGCTCCTCAGAGTTAATGCATGCAATGACCAAGTCATGGACAGATTAGTGTTCGTCAGCACTCCTCTCCAGCTCTTGCATTCTCTCCATCCCCTCTTAGGTAAAACTTCCTAGATCTTGGAGGATGTTTTATAGATGTCCCAAGTGGGGCTGAACATTCAACAGTCATTTATTTTCAACACTTTGACCATATATTCGTCACCGACTCAATCACTACATGTTGGTTTGAATGTAACATGACCCCTATAGTCTCATGTGTTTGAATTCTTAATCCCCAGTGGTTGACGCTGTTTGAGAAGACTGTGGAGCCATAGGGAGGTGATGCCTTCCTGGAGGAAGTGTGTCTTGGGCTGGGCCCAGTCCTGTTGCTATTTTTACTTCCTCCCTGATAATGTGAAGTTTTGGCAAAGACTTTCTGTTACATCCTTCCATGCTTCCTCGCCATTATGGAAACTTCTTCTCAAAGGTAGATGCAGAAAATAACCCTTTTCCTTTCTTAACTTCCTTCTGGCTGGGTATTTTGTCCAGGCAAGGAGAAAGTAACTGATATACCCATCCACTGTGGAGGCAGGGCAGTAGCTTTTCTGGTCAAAGCTAAGAGCAGCACTAATCTCTTGGTAGTATTATATTTAGGAAACAATTTGTCAACAAATCTGCTTAACCAAACAACAGTAGGAGGACCTCCTCTTTGGCCTATGACTTCTGAATCTATGGGCTATTGACTTGGTTTTCAGTGCCAAACATGAATCTCCTCCTGTAGACTGCACTTTAAATCAAAACAGGTAGCTATTGATTACACCCATAATGGTCATACTGAGGCAGTTTAGGGGCATCAGAGCCCCGGAAAGTCAACTAAACATGTCTATGGACAAGAAATTTTCTGAAGCCTGTAGGAGGAGAAGTTTCCTTGAGTCTGCAAGAGGATAATCTGATTCCTCTTCATCTCCTTTTTCCTAAAGGAGTCCTCGAAGCCTCTACCTTGCCAGAGGCCAGAAACATGCAGGTTTGGGGAGAATCTAGGTTTTTCTTTCTCTTTCAATTCTAGAAGAGAAAATTAAGAGATGAGATTAGTCCCTTTCTTAGAAACCTGGTGACACCCTGAACATCTGATGTGAGGGCAGATCTGACCAACTCAGCCTCCATCCAGACAATTCTCATAAAAGACACCAAACAGGCTCTTCGGGTGAGATTTCCTATTTCGAGGAATCTCCTATTCTGGTGGAGATCTACTTTATTTTTCTTCTCCCAAAATCTATAATAGAATCTTTCTAAACTTTACCCTCTCTGAGCTGGGTCTCTTATTTATTGAAATTCATCAGACAAGAACCTGGAGACCCCTGACTACCAGTGGTAGTTTTCTTTGTGAATAGCTGGTACCCTAACTCTTGAGTTAACACCCCAACTAAGAGCTGAGAAAAGCTCTGTGGATCTCAAAGACACAACAAATTTCCATATCAATGCCATCATTGCATAAGCAGCTCAGAATTGTAGCATAGATGGTTCACTGATGGGTGAGGCTGCTGATGGCTTTTCTTCCCCAGCAGCCTGCTTAATACTGTCTGGCCTGTAACACTTTCCGCCTCATTGAGGGAGCTTCCGGTTCAGTTCCATCTTGGTTTTCTGTGTTCTACAATCCAAAGGTTTTAGTGTCCTCAGCAGTAGTATCTTACTATTCAGCTCAAGTGGGCAAGGTCTAATGACCAGAGCCTGTATTGTTTGGGGGGCTTTTTGTTCTTTCCTGATGAACAAATCTTAGAGAAATTCCCATATCTGACATTGGTCCTTGTGTTTAATAACCTATGTTAAGTGAGAGCAACTTTATCATGCAATGAAAGATATATCTGTTCAGTAACATATTTTTAAATTATATTCTTAATTACTTGTGTATGTATGTGTATATGCCTGTGTAGTGTGTAGTATTTTGTGTGTGTGTGTGTGTGTGTGTGTGTGTGTGCAAGGGACAGAGGATGACCTTGGTGTCATTCACCTTCTATCTGATTTGAGGCAGGCCCTTTCATTCAATGTTTTCTGTGTGTGCTCCCTGCTAGCTGGATGTGAACTTCCAGGCTGTGAGCATAGGTGTGCTGGGGTTGACAGATACCTGGTGCACTATCTGGCTTTCTGTGGGTTCTGGGGATATGAACTCAGGCACTCATGCTGTATTGCAAACTTTATCCACAGATACATCTCCCCAGCCTTCAATTATATTTTAATGTTTTCAAACTAGTATGTTTTCATATGGCTTTTTCATATATCCTGTGTTTTGCTTACCCCTCCCCCCATTTCTCCTCCCCTCCCCCCAACTCTGTAAATGCTTGCCCACCCCAGAATTCCACCACCACACTCCACACTCTACTTCCATTTCACTTCTGCTCTGCTACCCTCCAGCCTCTGAAGGCATGCCCTACCTCCTAGGCCCTGTTCCTTCTTTTTGTTTTAAACATAACTTCTTTACTTGTGTGTGTGTGTGTGTGTGTGTGTGTGTGTGTGTGTGTGTGTGTGTGGTGTACACATACCAGGGTCTTTTACAATTTCAAATATGTTCATCATGCTTACATGGGTGTCTGTGGGATTGAATCAAGGCCAGTAGGCTTGCATGCAAACACCTTTAACCACTGAGTCACCTTCCCATTCCCTTCTTGGTCCTTTTCTAACTTCCTGGTCTTTAAAGACACTCCAAATTAAACAGACAAATCTGAAAATTTGAATCTAGGATCCACATATGAGATGGCGTTTGTGTTCTGAGCCACAAGAAAAGATATATACTCTGAGGAAAGGACTTCCTCAAGATCCGTTATCCTTCCAGGAAATGCCCTCATTAGCCTTCCCAAGAGGTGTGTCTCTTACTTGATTCCTGATCTGATCAAATTGACAACATAATTCCAAAGCCATAAAGGATTTGTAGTATAACTTGAAATCAGGTTTGAGGAGTATTTCTATCTAAGATCTCTTGTGCTTTCACATTAATTTATATATATATATATATATATATATATATATATATATATATATATATATATGAAGAGTGATGGAATTTTGATTGAGATGAATTCCATCTGTAGGTTACTTTTGACAGCATGGCCATTTTCACAGTATTATTTTTTAAATCTATTACCATGTGATGTCTTTCTCTCTTCTAGGTTTTCTTCAGTTTCATTCCTCAGTGTCTAAAAGTTTTCATTTTCACTTCCCTTGATTAGGTTTATTCCAAGATGTGTATATATTTGTCAATGTTTCAAATGATTGTTCATTTGGAGAAAGAAAGTAGGAATGTTAGGGTTTCATGCCACTGAAAACAAACTCCAGAGACAAAACACTTTGTGTTTTGAGCTTTATGTGGGTGAGCAATTGGGAATCAAACCCAGGCCATAAGACTTTGCAAGCAAGCATCTTTAACCAATAAACCATCTCTCCAACCCCTCTGTGGTACTTTTAAGCCAATTTCCCTGATATCTTTCTCATTATGTTTGTCATTTTTATATAGGAAGGGTATTAATTTTTCACTTTTTTTGTGTTTCTTTTTTGAGGTAGGGTAATTGCTCTAGCCCAGACTGACCTGGAATTCACTGTGTAGTCTCAGGCTAGCCTTAAACTCACAGAGTTCCCCCTACTTTGGCCTCCTGAGTGCTGGGATTAAAAGTGTCTGCACCACTCCCACTTTATGTGTTAATTTTTCATCCTACCTCTTTGCCAAAAACGCCTACCAGCTCTAGGAGAATTTTATTAGAATCATATCTTCAAGTAAAGATACTTTGTTTATCATTTCTTTCTCATCTTATTTCTCTAGCTACAACTTAAAGTACTATGTTGAATAAGAGTGGAGAGAGTGAAGACCCTTGTCTTGGTCCTGATCTTAGTGGAAATACCTTGAATTTTTCTATATTTAAGATGATGTTTGTTGTGGGTTTGTCATATATGCCCTTTAAAATATGTTACCTCCATCCCTAGTCTCTCCAGGTTTTTTTTTTCTTTTGTCACAAATGATGATGTTCCCTCCCCCCCCAAGGTCTTGTCTACATCTGTTGGGATAATCATGTGATTTCTGTCCTTGACTCTATTTATGTAATACATTTGATTTATGCATATTGAACCATGCAGTATCTCTGGGAGTGCACCAACTTCATCATAGTGAATTACTTTTTGATGTGTTCTTCAACTTGTTTGCAAGTGTGTTATGAAAAATTTCTGCATCAAGCCAGGTGTGGTGTTAAAATTTGGAGACAAATTTAGGAGAATCTCTTTGAGTTCAAGAACATCATGGAACTACAGAGTGAGTTCTAGTTCAGCCTAGGTTAGAGTGAGATCCTACCTCAAAAAATTTAATTCTTCCCCTGTGTTTATCAGATAGACTGCTGTATAATTTTTGTGTTGTGTGCTTATATGTGTCATTATCTAGTTTTGCTACCAATGTCATACTGGCTGGCCACATAAAAGGAGTTTGGAAGCATTCTATCCTTTTCAATTTTACTGGGGAAATTGATGACTATTTATTTCAATTCTTTAAATGAGAAGTCTGGTATGATTGTGGCAGTGAAATAGATTAACCTGGACATGGTTTTGTCTGGGAGATCTATTTATTGCTGCTTCAGTTTCCTTGCTTGTTATAGATGTGTTTAAATTGCATATCTCATCTTTGTTTAACATTAGTAGTTTATGACTATCCAGAAATTCATCCATTTATTTTTGTTTTTTCCAGTTTGGTGGAATATAGATTTTTAAGGTGTATCCTTATCATTTTCTGAATTTTGTTAGTATCTATTACGAATCTTCCTTTTTCATATCTAATTTTATTAATTTGGATCTTTAATTTGATCATGTTGGCTAAAAGTTTATTAATTTTGTTTGTCTTTTCATATAACCAACTCTTTGTTTCATCAATTCTATTTATTAATCTTTGTTCCTAATTAATTGCTTTCTTCCAGAGCTTAATTATTTCTTTTCTACTACTTTTGGGTTTAGTTTGGTCTTGTTTTTTTCTCCAAGGTCTTAAGCTGCATCATCAAGTTATACATTTAAGATCTCTCTGATTTCACAATATAAGCCTTTTGATAGAGGCATAAATATTCCTCTAACCTCTGTCTTCATTGTATCTTCTATGTCTTGGTATAGTGTGTTTTCCTTTTTCATTCAGTACAATTCAAGGAACTTTTTGATTTCCTTCTTAATTTATTTAATGACCTATTTATTATTAAATAGTGTATTGTTAAACTCTGAGTTTGAGTACTTTTGTAGCCTCTCTTGTTTTTGATTTCCAGATTTATTCCATTGTTCTAAGAATACATGAAGTTATTTTAAATTTTCTATATTTGTTAAGTGTTCTAATATCGAATATTTTTATTATAAGTTCTATGGACTACTGAATGCATATTCTGTAGATTTTTGTTAAATCTACTTGTTCTATATAATTTAATGCAAATCTCTCTCTCTCTCTCTCTCTCTCTCTCTCTCTCTCTCTCTCTCTCTCTCTCTCAGTCTGGATGACCTATTAGTGAGAGTGAATAATCAAATTTTACTGTATGTGAGTTGATGTATAACTTTGTATCTAGTAATATTTGTTATATGAATTCAGGTGTCCTTGACATATATGTGTGTGTGTCTGTGTGTAATTAATAGGTTTGGTCTTTTCATGGTATGTCAAGGATATTGCATCTATTTTTTAAATATATCCTTAAATTTAATATCCTGATTCAATTCCTCTAAATTATCTTCATGTCCCAATTCTATACCCTCCATGATCAACTTGATTGGTGAGGCTTTCCACTGAGCTTTTAATTTGACTTGCTGAATTTTTCATATCCAGCATCATTTAATTTTTGGTTTCTTCAGTATTTTTATCTTTTTAGTGGATTCTACTTTCATATACTGGATTGACATCTTCATTTTGCATTCAGTTTGTGTTCTCTTGTTATTCATTCAGGCAATTAATGCTGTCCTTTTAAATTCATCCAGGAGATTATCTGTGTCATCTTTGAATTCACTCAGGCATTTCCTCAGTTCATGTCCATCTTTGAATTCTGTGAACATATTTACATTGATTCTTTTGAATTATTTCTATGGAATTTTGTTTAAATCACTCTCCCTGGGAGTCATTATTGTGGGATCAATAATTATTGTAGGACACATGCTTTCATGGCTTTTAATGATACTTGAGTTTCTATGTTGGTACTGGCACATCTGGAGATGGTTCATTGAATAATCCTATCATACCTGTGTGAAGAGACTGATTACTTCAGTGCTTGGTGTTTTTGCATCTTAGTTTGTCTTGGCTCAGCTTAAGACTGCTTGAGTTTTAAATACCAAGGTATTTTATGCTGATTCATTTATGGGGTAGCTGAAGTGACCCTGGCTCTCTCTGCCTGGTCATTCAGGGGGCTCTGGTGTTGTTGGGCAGATAGGTGCACCAGGGTGTCATGGTACAAGGATCTTATAATTCTTAACCATGTGAGTGGAGTCAGTGAGGTGGGCAGAATTTGCCTGTGACACTTGCAGAATGGAGAGCTTGAATTGGAGGCAATACTGGGAGGGGAACAGCTCATTTCTGGACCCACTTGGTGAGTGTATGGGATCCTGGGTGGGTGGTGGGTGCTGAAGCTCACCCCTCATCTAGACTCACGTTGGAAGTGTAGACAGCTTGCACCCACGGGTACTATGTAGGTGAAAGCAGCCACCTGATATAAGAACTCATGTTGGGTGGACATGGGTGGTGTGTGTTATGGGAAAAAGTTAAATTTTCTAAGAAAATGCTCTAAATATGTTACAGGCTTAGAGACTGAAAGAGGTCTGTCTAACGTTTGGCCAAGCTGAGAGAAATATGTAGGACCATCTTTATTGCAACTATCCATCACTTTACCAATATCAAAAGTATGCAAGATTTCATAATTTTAGTGTAAAATAACCCAAAAGAATCTGAAAAAAATATTTTTTTATTTTATATGTTTTTAAAACGCTGATGATTAAATATGTTCTCCAATTTTTTTTTTCTATCCTGGCCTGCACTTTTGTAACAATATAGTTTGTGTCAATTCAGAAATTAGCATAAAATAATAAAATAGACCAATCCACAAACATCATTATATATTGTTCAGCCTCATCAATTTAATTAGCTACAGAATAAATTTGCTTCCTTATCCTCTATTTCACAAAAATGTAATTCTCATTTCTTAAAAATAACAATAGCAATCATTTGGAAATATCTACTTTGTATTATATTGTGTAAGATGACTTACTTGGAGAGAGGCTGTATGGTTTTGCTTTGTTTTGTTTATTCCTACCAGCTTGCTAAAACCTTAGAAATAAAAATAATATTTATAATAAAAGAGGAATAGTGATGAGAAAAACATATAAAGCATTTTGAGCCTGGGGCAAATTTAAATGGAATACCACAGCCAAAACATTTGCTTGCCTTAGGGGTAAGAAGCAAGGATTAGAAGGTCAAAGAAATAGAAAAAAGAAAAATAGCAAGGTAGAAGGTATATTAGTTTCTGTTTTCCCAGAACCCATTCTTCTAATCAGATTTAGCTTACTAAAAATTTATCAGCAACTATTACATACATATTCAATGTGACTATCAGTATGAATTAGCATTGCAGTTATATTATTGAAAGTAAAAGAAAAATAATTTATTATTTACTATGGAACAAGAATCCCTATGAAATATAATAACATAATGGATATAATAAGGGTATAATAAGCATTTAAGGCAACTTGATAACTGAATGACACTGTGATGATTAAGTTTTATTGTCAACTTGACCTGTTTGGTAATCTACAGTAATCTTAGTGGGGGTGGGGGTGTCTCTGTTATTGCCTGTAGGAAGAATGGACAAAAGCAGGATGAGTTCCCCCCTCAGAGTGAGCCCTTCCCCCAGAGTGGGCAGGCCTCCCAGAAGGGGACCCGATATAAGGAAGCATGAGAGAAGAGAAGCTTCTTCCTTCCTCCCTGGGCTGATGGTGCTTGCCGTGACTTGCACTCGCATCCTGCTCACCTGTCCTTCCTCCACATTGGAACCCAGTTCTCTCAGCCTCACATCATGGACTGAAGACCAGCAGCTCCTCAGGGAGCCTTCAGGCCTTAAGTGCTGGATTGGGACTTCTGAGGCATCCAGCACATGGACTGAACAGCTACTGGTTCCTTCACTTATGGCCCTGAAGACTGCTATTGTTGCACTGTCTTAAGCTACCCCAATAAATCCCCATTTTGAATATAATCTCTTCAATTGGTTCTGTTCCTCTAGAGAAACCTGACTAATGCAGAAATTGGTACAAGAAGTAGTTCCAGAGAAACACCATTGTAAGTAAGAATAGCTTTCTCTAGTGGGCTTGGGACTAACTGGAGTCTGCTCTTCAACTTGAGTGCTACTAAAGGCTCTACTGGTGATAAGGAGAACACTGTTGTTGGTAATAAGGAGAGCACTGATAATCCATGGTGTGAGCTATTTAAAGAGCTCTGTGATATAGATGTTTTTAGTAATCCTGAGTCACCTTTTATGAGGAGCAAAGAATTAAGAGACTTGGTATTTAAAACTTTTGATTATGTGTGGAAAATCAATATGAATATTGATACTGGTTGTTTGCTTCTAACATCTCTGGATAAACTATTAAGGGACAAGCAGAAGGTCAGAAAGTAAATTGCCCAGTTTAAGACCCAAATCCTTGATCTGAAGGTTTCTAAACATGCCCTGGGGGAGTGTCTTCTCTCTGGTGGCAACAGGGCTCAAATTGCAGAAAAGCAAACTCAAGCTTTCATTGTGCGGTTGGCTAACTTGCAAAGCAAGCTGAAATCCCAGCCTCACGGGCTCTCAGAAGTTAAAGTAAGGGCACTCATTGGAAAAGAGTGGGATCCCATAACTTGGGATGTGGGCTGTGTGAAGAATCTGGCAATTGTGAACACTCAGAGTCTAATGAGGCTATTTTGCCTGAGAAAGTAGTCTCCACAGCCTTAGCATCAATGGCACCCCATCCCCATGCCCAGAAGTATTTCCCTCTTTATCCTTGCCTGAGGGAATTAATCCTTCTTTGTCAGGGGGATCAGCATTGACACACCCTGCAGGACCTTGCTGCTCAGTGTCCACCCATCTCAGCTTCTAGGCCTATAACCAAATGTTAGGAGAAGCAGGCCCCTAAAGGTAAAATAGAGTGACTCATGAGGAGGTGAGATACACCCCCTAAAGAACTTTGAGTTTTCTAACTTGTATAAGTAGAAGTATGGAAAGTATGTGTGGGAATGGATATTAATGCTATGTGTTAGGCCAAAACCCAGGTCGCAAGATGGAACCATAACCCCAAGATGAAGCTGGATTGGCTAACCCAGGCAATCAAGCTGATGGTATCAAGATCTCTGTTGACACAAATGTCAGAGAGCTAGATCAGTGCCTTGTGTTCCTTGGAGGGAAATTGCCTAACTCCACCGCTGGACCCATGACTGTAAACTCTAGATAATATTGCCTAACACTACCTGACAACATAGGGCAGTTCCTCTTTCCCTTTGTTCCCTATACTGAAAGACGCTCCTATAAAAGATGCCAACTATACCCAGATACTTTCTCCACCCTAGTGAGATGGCTCCCAGCATCTCATGATTTTCCTGGAATAAAGCTTTCATCTTCCTTTGGAGTAGTCTTACATGGTCTTGGTCATGTCTGAACCATACATCTGGTGCTGAGACCAGGAAAGGAGAGACCCGCTATTGTCCCCTTTGGTGGCCGAAACCCCTTCCTGACCAGGCCACCCCCAGCTGCCACTTACCCTCTGAAAGCCTTGGACCAGACCATGTGCCTGCTGCTAGCTCTCTCACCCACGGCCATTCATCCTCAGTCCTTCTCAGCATCATCCTTTCTCTAGGCCTTACCTTCTTCTCACCTCTTGGGGAGAGTCCTCTTGGGTTGGCCTATTCTCAGCTTCTGCCCATTGTCTTGAAAGATATAAGGATACCTGTGTCCCATGTTAATGCTCATCAGAAGGTGATGTCATTGGAGGATGACTTTAATAATGAAGATGATAAGCTAACCCATTCTGTGGATAGTGGCCAACCTCTCTCCTCAGCCACCCCTGTCATTGCCCAATGGGCCCATGAACAAAGTGGCCATGGTGGCAGGGATGCAGGTTATGCATGGGCCCAACAACATGGACTTCCATTAGTGAAGGCTGACCTAGCTATGGCTGCTGCTGAGTGCCTGATCTGCCAGCAGCAGAGACCAACACTGAGTCCCCAGTATGGTAGCATTCCTTGGGGAGACTTGCCAGCAACTTGGTGATAGGCTGATAATATTGGACGACTTCCATCATGGAAAGAGCAACATTTTGTCCTTACTGGAATATACACTTATTCTGGGTATGGATTTGCTTTTCCTGCCCAGAGTGCTTCAGCAAAACTACCATCCATGGGCTCACAGAATGCCTTATCCACCATCATGTTGTTCCACACAGCATTGCTTCAGATCAAGGAACTCACTTCAGAGTCAAGGAAGTGCAGCAGTGGGCTTATGATCATGGAATTCTCTGGTCCTTCCATGTGCCCCACCACCCTGAAGCAGCTGGCTTGACAGAACAGTGGGATGACCTTTTAAAGAACCAGTTATGGTGCCAACTAAGTGGCTCTAGCCTGGAGGGCTGGGGCAGAGTTCTCCAGCAGGCTGTGTATGCTCTGAGCCAGCATCCTATATATGGTACAATTTCTCCTATAGACGGGATTTACAGGTCCAGGAATCAAGGGGTGGAAATGGGAATGGTACCACTTACCATCACCCCAAGTGACCCATTAGCCAAATTTTTCCTTCCTGTTCAATGAAATGCTCTTTGTACCACCTGGCAAAAGCATCCCCCCAATGGAACCAAGACTTTTAGGCCAACAGAGCATAAGGCCTGCTCTGCAGGAGGGAAAGCATGTGGGCTACTGAAGACATAGTAAAAACACTATAGTGGGAAGGTCATGAACCCGAGGTAGCAGTTCCTGCCACTGTCTGGGTAAATGCATATAGTATGCCAACCAAACTGCCTTACAAGCACTTTTTTTTTTAATGAGCATACCCAAGTAATAGTGCTACTCTTACTTCTGGCTTGAGAAGCTTCTCTTTTTCAAAATATTGACTGGGATAACACAAAAGACACATTGTGCTTTGGAAAAACGGCAGTGGAGTGTTCAGCATTGGAGCATCTCTATCACACTTCATGAGGCTCAGGTGGTGGAAAGATTATCAGAGCCAAAGGAAGGGTAGGACTGCTTATAATGCAGACTTCCAGACACAAACTGGCCTTGATATTCATGATTTCCCAGTGCCTGATAATACATAATGGGAGGAAAAGATGATGACACCGAAACAAAACAGAGACTAATTGAGAGGGGGAAGAAACATGGGGGAGGGGAGGGAATTATAATGGTTTATGGTCTATAACTATCAATTAAAAAAAAACACTTAAACAAAAGAGCTGGCTATTGGCCTATGGTCTGTTTTCCAAACAACTACCTTTCTTTGGGATCTGGAAGATTTTATTAATCCCTGGGATTCATTGAAATCAGCCATGCATAATGCTTTATCAGATAACATTTTACACCTATGACAGAAATAACCAGATTAGCACTTTTAGGAATCAAAAGGAAATGGAAATATCTACTCATTGGTGGGCTTTCCTGTTTTGTCCTAATAGAAGGGACCAAAAAATGAAGCATAATTCTGTCTTTTACCTCAGCATTTGTAGGAAAAAAAATCATATAAAGGCATTGATTTAGCCTTCACTTGGCATCTTCTAAACTAGAAGTGAAAAAAAAAAATGGCTTAAATTCTTTGGACTGACTGGCAAGCCCCTAACTCCTTACTTATTGATTTTTATGTTATTGCTCCTGGTTATGAATTATGGATTCAGAAACTTTTATGATGGGTAATAAAAGGGAAAGCCAGAAGAAAAGTCCCCCTCCCAGGATCCATCACACCATCAGTTTCTTTTTCTTTTTATATGAATCTATAAGTAGAATGGGGGGATAGCATGAAACTCCAATTGATGTCACAGAAAGGCACGGAGAGATTTCAAATCACAAGGACTCTGTATGATAAATGAGAAAGCCAGTGTCTCTCCTGTAGTCAAAAGCAGATGAGCAAGAACACCAGCTTTTTCGTGGTTGAAATAATGTGTCTGATGACCAATAACAATGCCCTTCCCATATGTTCACATACTTTATCGATTCAGTAAGGCGTGTGCTATTCTTGATGTATAAAATATACAACTATAACTTAGAGAGATTAACTTCTCCAATACCACACAGACTCTAAGTGGCAAAACTGGAACCCGAACACTTTGGAAGAGTGCAACACCCATGCTGCTTCTGCTCAAATGATCAGTCTATAAAAGAAATACATATTAATCTTTAGTGTTCTAAAAATTGCAATCTTCTGAAATTTCAAATTTTTCACTACTTGGCCTAGTAAATCTATGCTTTTCCTTTACACGTGTATTCCTGTTCTACTCCCACAACACATGGACATACAGGCACACATACCAGCACACACATATATACTACAAACATGCATACATACAAACACACACATGATCATGGTCTGTAAGTATCATCTTTCCTTTCCCACAGTTCAAGGTCCTTTCAGATAATGAGCGCATTAACATATTCCCTCAGGTTCCTCTTCCTCCTGGATGTCCTGGGGAATACAAATTCTTGGCCACAATGTAATTAAATTTTGTTACAATTACCTCCCTTCTCATATTCAATAACTCGTGCACTATACCTTCATATTGATTTATCCTGAGAATTTTAATTACTCCTTTAAAATCCAGTGAGCTAAATGCCATTGGGACTCAAACTTTTGGTTTTGGAGATACTACAGTGGTCACGAAAAAAGTGGTACCTGAGGCAAAATTTTCAATGAGAGCAGAATCTCAGTAGTCTTCCGGCTGGAAGGGACTCCTAACATATGTCTCCATCAGGTGACACATTATCAGTCCTGGGAAAACTAACAAATAAAAACCTTACTCTATCTTCTCTTGCTTGTGTTGATTGTTATGATAGTTTGGGTCACATTATCCCCTCCCAAAAAAAAAAAAAAACTCATGTGTTCTGAATGCTTGATTTGAAGCTGATGGCAATTTGGGAGGAAGAACCTTGCTGGTAGAAGTGTGTTTTGAAGGGAGGAAGGGCTGAGGGGTGTTTTAGACAATTTTCCCTTGAGAGAACCCCGCCTGCTGTGTCATAAGTGATGTCCAGCCTCTGTTCATGCCATGCTTTCCCCTTCCATCATGGAGCTTCCCTTGAGAATATAAACTAACATAAAATCCTTTCCTGCCATCAGCTGCTTTTAGTCAGGTGTCTGAATCTAGCAAGGAGAAGATATCTACAATACTGGCTATTGATACCAATGAGGGTTTAGGATGATAAACCTCAGATCTTTGCTTAACTTCTTTTCTTTCTCCTCTTCCATTCAAACTCTTCCATGGATTTAGTCTCAGGAAACTGTCAGAATATTTCCAGAGCCTAGTTCCCCTCACTGTCCAAGATGGCCCCAGTAATTCCCATCTCTTGTGGTATACTTCTGTGTGGCCCTCCCAGATGACAGCTGGAACGGAACACATCACAATATGGTACCTCTGAGAATAGGTTAAAAGAGACCACAGTTTCTGGTTTGATCACTTCCTTATTCCATCCTTGTTCTCTAGAGGATTCTAGAGCCAATTAATGGCGATGCCACAAGACACCTATGCGGAGTCCCCTGTGGAAGTGAGACCTGTGGTGAATCTTGGATCCTCCAACTTCAGTCAAGCCCTGTGATAGCTGTAGACACGGCCCACTTCTTACCTGAATCCTCACAGAAGACCTTGAACTATGAACACTCCTCTTAGATATGTCTCCTTTCCTGACTCTACATGACATAATTAATGTTTATTGTTTTAAGCTGCCGAATGTTGGGATAAATTGTTATACAGCAGTTAGTAGTCAACACAACCTTTATGGCTCTTAATTTGTACTAAGATTACAGTTGCCTTCAATTTTTTTGTGTGTTATGTGTATGCATATACCATGGTTCATGTGTGGAGGTCAAATTGTCTTGAGTGTCTATTCTTACCTTCTAACTTATTTGCAGTAAGGTGTCTTGTTCAATGCTTAATTCTCCAGGATAGCTGACAGTGAGCTTCCTCGAGATGCTGACTCTGTCTGTTCTTGCTGTAGGTGCACTGTAGGATTACAGATGGCACTACATTTCCTGTTTTCTATGGGTTCTGGGGACCCAAATTCAGGGTCTCATGCTTGTGTGGTGTTTACCCAGGATCATCTCCCCAGCCCTTGACCAAGTCATAGTTCTGTGTACATGTGTAATGGGAGTTCAGATCTGCATGAGGCTGATTACCCCCATGGACTTTCTCAATTATCTTCAACCAAATTATTATTCATTGTACGTACCATGATTTGGCCCACTGACTTCCTATGAATTCAGTCAATGTTAGCCTAAATTTCAAAATTTTGTAAGTACCTCATAGCCTTCAGGATGGGCTTTTCTGATTGCTCTTTCCAGCCCAAGGTTCTCCCAAACTCAGTTACACATGACTTTCCATAATGTTGTCAAGAACTCACCCTTCAGATAATTCAGTTGCTACACCTTCTTTTGGAAGGCAATCTTTGTGTAATAAATAACATAAGGCTAGAGGGAATTTTTTTATTATTTGAGAATATATTCAGCATAAGGAAAAGGGGCTTTCAAACTGGTATTTTACAATTGGGAATCTTCTTGAAATTGTTAGAGTGAGTCTCCTAATCCCAAGAGATCCATATTTGCCAAAGCATTAAAATGTCATCAACATATTGAAGATTCTAGTTATACTTTGCTAATATTATGGTATTGTTAAGCCTGCAACATGACTGGAGCATATTGATTTCGTACCATGTGATCACAAGAGGACTTCACTCAATATTTACATACAGAATGGAAATTCACAGTAAACTACAATATTCACAGAGCAGAATGGAAAATTCAGAGCTTGGCCTATATTTCTAGGTTATTTGATTTTAGCAAAGATTCCAGAGAAACTCAGTGAGGTTACATAGTATTTCAAAACATTGTGGTGGCACAACTAGATATCTGTATGAAATAATACTATTTAAAGTCTCAGTCTCATTCGCTGACACACAATATTAACTTATAATTGATGATAATATAAAAGGTAAAACTATTAAGTTTCTAACAGAAACTGAAGGAGAAAATTTTTGGCATTAGGAATGAAAAGATTTTAAAATAAAAGCATAGATTTTTTTTCCTTTATTGTCCATAATGAGTTATATTGTTTAGTGGGCCAACCATGAGTTGTTATCCCCAATTCCCCATTGCCCCCTTTCCCATCCCCAGTCAGCAAAATGATAACATAGATTTTAACAAAATGTAAACATTTTACCCCCATGAGACAAGTGAGAGACAAAAAAGCCATACTATAACCCAAGGAACGCATGTGTATCAATTTTCTGTCGGTGTGGCAGAATACCAGAGAACACCTACTAAATAGCATATTATTGATTAGATATGAAATACCCCCCAAACCTATGTATCCAGCTCTTTGTCCCCAATGCAATGTTCAGAGGTAGATGCTTTGTGAGGTGATTGGATCATGAGGTCTATGTACTGATGTTTTTCAAGTCGTGGTGAGGAAACATTTGTTAAGGGCAACTAAACAGAAGGACATATTCAGGCTCATCCTTTCAGCTGATTCAGTCTGTGGTCGCTTGGCTCCCTGTGCTTGAGGAAACTATGAATGTGGTGGGAGAGCATGGCATCAGAGGACTGGGCACTTTATGCAAAACCAGGAACAGGGAAAGAGCAAACGAGAGCACTCAGCTGGCTGTCTGCCCTGTCTCATCTTTACCCAGGGCTCTCAGCCCTTGCAATCTAGCTGCCCACACTACCACAGGTCTTTCTCCTTCAGTTAATTCTCTATGGAAACAACCTCATAGAACAGGCTATATATGGAATGGGAGCATTTTTCTTTAATGATCATACTAATATTATAAGCAGAAAGCACAAAGGAAATGTTGCAAAGGATATGTATGAAGCTGTTTCTTTTAAAGACTTAAAAAGGTTCCCTAAAACCCAGGTCTTGAAAATACATTGAGCAAGTGGTATAATCACACAACCGAGGACCAAATGTTTGCTTTCACATAAGGATTCTCCACAACACTTCCTGCAACTCATAGCTTGTAGCTCAGAGGGTTTGGAAAGAAGAAAGGCCAAATTAAATTCATGGGCATTTTGTTAAGATAGATCAATGCAGGTAGACAGCAAAGCTAATCATTTTTGAGGTAAAGAATAGGAATTTGAGTGGTCTTGTCATAGGTAATAAGGTGGGTCATCCTTGAGTTCTATGTAAATTTTGGTCTTTTTCTTGACTACTATAATGGTAAATGATGGAATGGAAACTACATAAAGAAAGTATATTTATTTCTCATACTTCTGGAGGGTGGGAAGTCCAATATCTGGTCAGGGACTTCCTATTGTATTGTGGTCTGACAAAACTATCACAAGACCAAACAGAAGAAGCTCACACACTCAGTGTCGCTTTCTCTTCTTGTGCAGCCTATTATCTCTTCACTGAGACCCTTCCTTTATGGCATCATCAACCCAAAGGCCACAAATCTAAACACCATCAACATGTGAATTTGGTAATTAAGATTTGACACAAGAATGGTAGAGACCACATTCAAACAGTAGTATTAATTCATATGGGGAAGGGTGATTCTTAGCAGCAAGTCATTTCTCAGAAGTTTTAAAAAAAGGAAAAAGGAGAGATATTTTTCTTTCTTTAGTTTACCGAAAGCAATGGGCTCACGTAATGTTTGTTACTAAAGAGCTCTATCCAGGCTAAAACAATAATGGAAATCTTATCTTTTTCATCTAAGAATTTTATTTTACTTGACATATTTTGATAGCTGCAACAAGCAAATTCCTTGTAAGTGTTCATCTGACTGCTTAAGAGAAGCATTTCATATTTTTCTTTGGAAGTCTCAGAAATTGGTAAGGAAACATTATCACATTTTTATTATGCCTGTGTTACTTCATTTGTGGTTCAATAAGTGAATCAAGGATATTGGTGCAGGAAGAGGAGTGTGTGTGCATCATCCTGAGTGTGTTGGGATGTAAACAGGAGATGGAAGAACTTCAAATGGGATCTGAGGTTGCATTAAAGAAAGGAGGCTTTGGCTTCCCCACTGACCTTCCAATCAGTCATTTCTTTAGCTTCAGTTACTGAAAGACATGGCTTTAGCTTCTTCTACCTCACACTGATGTGAGCTTTGGTCCTGGTAGGGAGAAGATCAAAGAAGAACCTGCCAAGACGTCACTGTCTTTTTTATTATTTATTTATTTGAGAGAAAGAGAGATTGAAAGAGAGAGAAAGAACGGGCATACCAGAGCCTCTAACCACTACAAAACAACAACAACAACAAACCCTCCAAACACATGCATCACCTTGTGCACCTGGTTTTATGTGGGTTCTGGAGAATCGAACTCAAATCCTTCTGCTTTGCAGGCAAACACCTTCACTGCTAAGCCATTTCTCTAGCCCCTCACTGTCTTTCCTTAATAGCCTAGGACAACACCTTATGCTTTTCCTTGGAGTAAAGACAGTTGTCAAATGAAGCAATATTACAAATGGGCTCAAGTTCACTTGGATTTTATCATCTAATAAGGACATCATTCTTGGTGCTTTTAGTTATTGATATGATAATTCAAAGCCTTATTATGCAATAGTATATCTCTTTGAAGCCACTGCATGGTATCATTTGCTTTTATAAACATTAAAGGGATTTTTTGTGGGGGGAAATTCTCTATAACACCCATTCAGAAGTAATTTGAGCTTACACAGTTATGGTTTATAATAATTGCACTCATGCCACCTGCTCTTTGGATTTGAAGAACCACAAGGTGAAGGTTGCTAAATGGTAATTTAATTTGTTCGACACAGTGAGAGTTGTTGTCCACTGCCATTCCTCCATCTTCCTTTCCAGCTGGACAAGGAGAATTCCCCTCTGGCTCGAGTCCTTTCCCTGGATACAATTTCTCCTAAGTAAACCTCACGATTCATAGTTAACCCTTCATGGGGTCTGTTTTCTCAATTCTTTGTTAATTTTTGATAAAAGCCCATCCCACATCAACACAGTCCTCCTGGGTTCATTACTCAGCTTTCCATGGATCTGTAATGTCCAGTGGCCCCTTACTTGTATGATGTTGACAATGGGAACATTGAGAGGGTACTGAGTTCAGGCCTAGTCATTCTGAGATATGCATTTTATTCTCCCTAGATATCTTGCCATTGTTCTAATTCTCTATGCAAATACTTTTGATCTCTAAGCACTGCTTGGTGCTTAGTTCCAATCATAACCCTGTTTCTTGATCTCTTTTCCAACTAACTGAAAATATCCTCTGACTCCTTACCACTGATTAATTTAGACTTTCAGAAATCTAAGAAGACGGTTGTGTGCAGGACCCTTTGTGACAAGAAAACACAAAGGCCCTACCTGCTGGAGTGGCAGAGGGGAATAAAAACAGTACAGAGAACACAAATATCCCTTTGTTCTTCCCCAGCAAAGAAAACAAAATATAAAATACCATCTTAACACATTTTCAACCATCTTTGATCTCAAATACTGAACGGGAACATCTGAACGAGGTCTCTGATGGGTCCCAGTGAAGTGTGTGTGTCTGTGTGTGTGTGAAGATTGAGAGAGAGAGAGAGACAGACAGAGAGAGAGATAGAGATAGAGATAGAGAGAGAGAGAGAGAGAGAGAGAGAGAGAGGCTAGGAGAAAGATTGCAGCTGATTTGGAGGCTACTGATGAGGACACCCAAAGTTAGCTCTGCCTTCATACATTAACAAGAAACTTTCCAGTGTCAGACTACAAGGCTTAATGATTATTGAGCATCTTATTTTAAAGAATGAAAGTATTGTGTGAATTACAGTATATAACATTTAATATTTTCTGACTGCTTGGAGGAGTGCTTTATATTGAAAAGTACATGGACTACAATACTTAGAATCTTAAAACTTTTCATCATGTTCTGAAGCCATGCAAGAATTCTCTGAAGAGAAATAAGACAAACATGATCAATTTCATATAGGAAGCTTCCGGAATAAATGGAAACTCTGTAAATATGTACACAGTACTTTAATCTAGGGACACAACTACAGACTTGAGTTTTGATGCTCATGTTATACAGTTTAAATTGAAGGCCAGCTTACTTGTTTATGAGCTTGCTTCAAGCCTTTCTTCCATAGCTTGTTTCTTCAAGGTATTAGAAACCAGAAAATAACAACACCAAAACAAACTCATAACAAGCAAATCCTACAGGGAGTGTGAAGATGACAGAGATGGATTTGAGGAACAGGAACCTCACATCCTAGTCTGTCAGTTGATTGCTTCTGTTTGGCTCTTATATCCTTGGTGTTCTCAGTATCTGAGAAATGGTGTTTCCTATTATCTGCAGTCAAGTAAAATTTAGTTGCTCATATCCTGACAGCTTAGCTCATTCAATTTCTCCTGCAAGTGAGCCATAACCCCTTGTTTCGAGATGAGTAACGGAAAAAGAGGTGGTTGAGCAAGAATCTGAAAAGCCCAGTCCTGTGTCTGCATTGTAATAATCTTGATGTTGAGCAAAGTCAATTAGCTTTTCTGTTATATACTGGTCTTCTTCGTGTATTGTATTAGTATATATATTGAATGAAAATGCTCTCATTTAATATTTAATACTGACTGATATGGAATGCAATGTATTTGATAAAGTAGTAAGTTAACAAAATAATTAACTGCTATGAAGATAAATATTGCTGTATAAATTTAGGGTTATGGCTTCCAGGCACTTTCAAAATTCTTAGCCAAAATAATCTTAAAAACATGAACACCAGACACATAGTTTTGAAAAACACCTTGAACAAAAAGCTGTGTCTGAGGGGAGTTTGGGGGGCAGTGAATAGATATAAGCCTACTATGGCAGAAGGACTGTTTTAAATGTGTGTGTGTGTGTGTGTGTGTGTGTGTGTGTGTGTGTGTGTGTTTTCCAACATTTTCTTCTGATTTGGAATACAAGTGTCCCTAAGCCTATAGGACGGCAAGTCACAGTGAGTGTAAAAAGAATAACTTTCAACTTAATTTCTTTTGTTTCTGAAACAAAAGGATTATTCTAATAACTTCAATATTATCTGAAGACCTAGTGCTTCTGAATCATGTTAATAAGTAGTAAGACACTGAAGGCCAGGAAAAGGGTCAGAGATCTGTGGGCTGAAAAAGAAGAGTTTACCTGTTGATTCTGGGATCTCATTGGGAGTCCCTGATAGATAATTAGGTATTAACAAGCCTCAAGGTTATTGAGGATGGACCTCCTCTGTCATCATCAGCCTGGAGCTGGGACAGCAGGACTGTGTACTGATCAAAAGCATGGGATCAGGAAGACACAATATTCTGAACTGCCCAGGGGCATCATAAAATGCCTATCTAGCTGGGAGACACTGGTAAAAACAAAGAGTACCATTGTTCTCTCCCTTTAGAGTTAATCCAGGGGAAGAGGAAAAGATTCAGTGTGCACAGTGCTTGCAACCCAAGAGAGGACTGGAGTTCGATCCCGAGCACCCTTGGAAACACTGGGTGAGCATATCAGCCGGCCTATGCCAATGCTCAGAAGGCAGAGACAAGGGAGAGCTAGGAGAAACTGACTAGCTAGATTAGTTGAATAGGTAAGCCTGGAATTCAAGTGGGAATCCAAGTCTCAAGAAATAGAAAACAGAGTGGTTGAGGAAGATATACAACATCTATCTCTGGTCTCCACATATACATGCATACATGTACACATGAGCCCACACACATATGAGCATGCATACACATGCACACATACATACATACATATGTTAAAAAAAAGAGTTAATCCAAATGGACCTGTCAATAATCTGGACAGAAAAACATCTACTTGAGAAGCTGCTCTTTCAAGAACCTTTATGAAAGAGTATAAAGTCTACTTAAAAATATCAGCTCATGATCTCTCTGGCCATCACCCACTATCAGCCCTTGAGAGTGTTTTCCCCCATGGTGGCCTCTTAGGCCATTCCTTGATAGTGCCTCCCATGAATTGCCTGTCTAATTCATTTGAAGGAGATCATAAGGACCAGGGGACCTTGAGTAGAATTCAGAGGGCAAGAATTCAGGAGAAACTGGTTTCCTTTCTTCCCTGCTTTCAAAGAGCACACTTCCTTGGGCATTTATAAAACTTAAAAGTCAAAGCCCTTAAGACATCCCTTGATCTGGCCTAATACATGCCTTTCCCATAGGTGTGGGCTATTCAGTAATATCCCATAGGTTCTCCTCTCAGCCCAACACCCTGAGAACGGTCTACATTTCCAAGTAGTGACAGTCTCAATTGGACTCATTTGTCCACTTGACAAACATAATCAGCACTTGCTGTCAAAATCAGATTGACTTCAAGAGAAGTGTTATTTCTTGTCCACCTGAATTATGAGTTGTCTTAAAAAACAAGTAATAAAATGGGAGCCAATTGAGCTGGCAAATATACCTCTGTCTTCTTGCCAAGACTAAGCTGCCCCCAATTCAATTGGTATGGTAGATTTCATTATGATTAATTGGTCAATCAAATCTATTTAAGCCATCACACCAGTCAATCACTTAGTATTTATTGAACACCCTCCATGAACGTAGCAGCAAGCATGGGAATAATTTAGTTATTACATTGTGATTGAATTCATTTTCCAAGTAGTTTTTATTCTTTATGCCTCTCCACCATCCTGGTAATTATATGCCCGAATAAAGTAAAATTCTTGAATCAATCATCATTCCACAAGCAACATTTTAATCACAGTTGTTAATAAGTAACAATATGAATTACATTGAATCCGTTCTTTTCATGTTAAATCATAAAATTTTAAAGGAGAAAGTGATTGTAAAGACTTCCTATTCCAACTATTCCCTGATTGCCATGCTTAACAAATATGTGAACTAACTAAATTTTAACTCACCTGTCCAAAATCACAATGTAAAATAGGGACATGATGGATTCCAAGATTTTAACTCTTGGCTTTTATTCCTTCTTTTACAGTGTAAACTTCTATTTTCTGCCAATATGAGGATGACCCCATTCATAACAAATCTATGAAAAAAAAACCTGCCATTGAATATTATTTTACTAACTACTATTTGTTGAGCTTTTTCTGAATGAATTTTCTAATCCAATTTGGAAAGCCAACTTTTGAGGTTTGTAATGTTAAGAGTTCCTATTTTATACTTCATCCCAGAGGAAAATAACCATGCATGCCCAAAGCGGTGGAATTCCTTTTTAGACATGAGTCAGGTCCCAACATTTAACCTTATTAGATTCAGATGTGTTATCTATTTCTTTGACAAATATTAGTTAAGTGTTTACTGCTTATATTTCCTAACGCTGAGCTAGGTACTTGAGGCTAGAGGGTTAAAGTCTCTGTGTTTGGGGCCTTATATTCAAATATCTTTCAAGTATTAATTATTAGGATGTAAGGAACAAAGACATACTGATGACCTCAATGGAAAGGAAGTTCAATTAAAGGGCATTTGGGAGATGAACAATATCAGAAGACAGAATCTCTGGTTGCACAGTCAGCCGTGCTGGGTGTTATGGACATAGATAGCAATAGCTCTGGAACCCTTAGAGGTTCGAGAATCTGTTGTGTACTTTTCCAGCTGTCATCTACTAAGAAAGGATTGCCAGAAAGGGAGGAGGAATTAACTCCCTGAGCCACAAGGCCACTTTTAATGAGGTCAACTACCCAGTCTCTTCTGTCTGGTCAAAGGAGAGAATTCTACTCTTCTGGATAATTTCCTGCATCTTCAAAATCATTGCCAGCCACCAAACTCCAGAACACGTTTAGTTCCTCAATATTTCCCCCAAATGACCACCGTACACCTTCATTGCTGGAGCTTGACCAGTGATTGAAAGTTTAATGTGATATAGATGCCACTGTATATGACTCCCAATGCCATCTACCTGCTACCCAGGAGTTTAGTTGATGTAATTAACCTTGGTACAAGCTTAAGACCTAATTTCCATCAAAAGAGAAGATATAGTATCTTCATCCTAGAAACACCATTCAGTAGACTTCCAGGCCCATAAATGAAACACCGCACTCTTCCCCAGCCTGGTTCCCACAGGCAAGTGAGGCCAAACTTTCTGCTTTCCAATGTGTTTTCTCTTCTAAATAAACCTTCCCTTTCAGGCCTGCTGTGTCCACCTAGCAATGAGACCCTTGACCTGCACAAAAGTGGTCAGGCTTCCCATTGGACCTCTCCTACATTACTACTGGGTGCAGCATGCAGCCTAGTCCTTTTCCTGATTTGACTCAGTCTCTGGGCCATTCTCAGAAGTCCCAGGGGAGCCTCTGATCAGATGGTCTGTCACTGTGTGACAGCACAGCTGTCAGGTAAGGCACCATCAGGCCGTGGCCAGCTCCCTGATGGCTGCATCCCAAGCAGGTGAAGAGTTCTGTTGAGCCGACTTCAGCAGGGTGTGGAATCACAAGAGCATAAAGCTAGCTATGGCTTGCCTGGGTTCTCAGAACCATGTCTGGCATAATCACAGTAGTCCAGTTCTTTGAATTACAAAAACATACTCATCATTCTTTTGGCTGCATAAAGACACTCATTCATTATTTAAAAAATAAACATTTATTGAGAATTACCTGAGATCCTAGTAGGTGACTGTATAAGCCACACATTATCTGCACTCAAACTATACTTTCTTCATTTAATTTTTTTAGCCGAGAGACAAAATGTAATGGTATCTCCAAATGCAGTTTTTGTTACTTTAACAAATTCTTTTCTGATTCTTTTTACTTTAACTTATATATGATACATTTTTAAGTACTAGAAGATGGAGTTGCAAGGATTTAAAAGGGAATAGTCTCTACTCCATGAAGGTCAGAGGGAGTTAGAAACGACAACAAACAAGGACAATAGAAAAGATAAAGTTGGACTTTGGAAATTGTGGGCTTGATGCTGGGGTATCTGCTGGACTACGGCTGGGAGTGGGGACACTGTAGAAAGCACTTCCCGCAGAGAGAGGCACCTCACCTGCACAGTGACAGACAAAGTAAGACGTCAGAGAGAACCATCCTTTGCAGCAGAGAAAGTACACACGTCAGCAGCAAGTGAGAGAAAGCAAAGTGCCCGTGGGCAGCAGGAAGCAATTCAGGATATGTACCATGCAGAGCTAGTGGACAAGAGATTTGAAGAGAAAGGAGGGGGTGGCCCTGGTCTCCCAACTTCTTTTATGTCCTTCTCAGGACTCTGTCAAGGTTTTGCAAAGTTGGTACATAATTCTCAACAATGAAATCTGAGTTTTACAGGGCATGGTGGTGCATGCTTCTAATCCCAGCATTGGGGAGGTAGAAGCTGGAGGACCAGAAGTTCAAGGCCATCCTTGGCTCAGAAGAGAGCTCAAGTTTCACCTGGTCTACATGCAACCCTGTCTCCAAATGAAAAAGAAAATAAAATTCAAGATTTAAAAATCATTCTGGCAGTAGTATTAGAGTCTGATAGCAGAATCTTAAAGGTAAACAAAGAAATCACTGACAGTATGGATGGATTACTGTAGGGCATCACATCAAACTTTTCTATTTTTACCTCCTTACTTTCACTCAGGTAGCCAAACTCACTTTTAATATGAGTTATTGGGATCTATTTATCAGATGTCTTTATCTGGACATAGAGTGTTTTGTTATTGTTCAAGAAAATGAGCTATGTTTGTTGAGAACACACAGAAAGATCTTGACTCTTGTCTGTATCATTAATTCAACAACCACTTTTACCTAACTTCTTTTTTTATTTTTAAAAAATATTTTATTTATTCATTTTCAAGCAGAGAGAGAGAGACAGAGAGAGAGAGAGTGAATGAAAGTATGCCAGGGCCGCCACCTTGTGTGTCTGGCTTACGTGGGTATTGGGGAATTGAACCCAGGGCCTTGGGCACTGGAGGCAATCTCTCCAGCCCTACTTAACTTTTTTATTAGGCATTGAGCTAGATGCCCAATATTCAAAAATGAGCAAATTCATAATCCATGGTGTAAGGATGTCGTGCTATGTAGAGATAGCACTGCAAATAAACTCCAGCCCAAGGACTGCTTATTCCAAGTGTTGAGTGGAATGTAGAGGAGGCGAAGGAGTCAAGAGAATTAAGGCTGAGGTGTAGGCTAAGTTTATACAAAAGGGTCCAGACTTTGGTTGGTTAGGCAGCAGTGACTGAGTAGAAAAAACAAAACAATATTTTGTTTCCTTACCCTTTCTTCCAAACCTCTGTTATCTGTAATTCCATGCAATCACATGCTTGGTTACAGGACACCTCTGCTCATAACTGAACTATTTGTCTCTTTGTGCATCTCTTTGTTTTTACTCCCACCCAGACACAGATATCAAATACTACAGATGTTTCTTACACATACTTCAACTACTCTGCAGATCTGCCAGGCAGTTCTTTATCTTCTTGATTTGAAATGTGAATATCCAGCTCATCCTAGATGAATGGTTTGCCCTCCCTAAATCAGGAAGTGGTAATCAGGGTACCTACACAGAAAACCACATGGCAGCCTTCAATGTAGACTTCAAACTTCACCCATTTAGTGTCCTTAAATTTAGAAGGCATTTTCCATGGCTAGTTCTTATAGATCGTGAAAACCAGGATCTTCTGGGGATCTAAGAGAAGTCCAGCACAAGCTGACTGAGCAAGGCTTGAAATAATTCCACTCTTTAAAATTCAATTTTGAGGACACAAAAATGAGTTTTCCTGGATAAGCAAAATATATAGAGAGAGATCTTAAAGCTAAAGATAATTGGCTTAAAATCCTAGCTTCAGTATTTGTTGATTGCCCTGATAAAATTCATTTTACTGCCTTAAGACTGCATTTCCCCTGACTTAGGTTGGGGGTGGTGATTATAGGCTCATAAAAATTTGCATGGATATTTACTAAGTTAAAATAATAAATAATCTCCTAATTCAGTGGCTTAAATATGTTTTATTATGTTCCTGTTCTCTGTTGAGTCAAGGATTTGCGCAGAAGGGATAACTTGTACCCACCTTGAAATGTTAGAGGGTTAGCTATAAGACTCAAGGGCTGGAGGAGATAAGAGATGGAAGGAGCTTCATCATCTGGAAGCATCTTCATGGAGCTCACATGGGTCTGAATCTCATGCTTGACAGTCAATCAGTGGGCTCAGGTTATCAGCTACAAGTTTCAAGAGGTTCTTCATATGGCTGGGATAGTTTCACAACAAAGTGCTTCAGATTTCTTATGTGGTGGCTTATGTTTCCAAAAATGAGTATACCAAGAAAACCAGAATGAAATAATGCTTCTACTTATGAGAGCCTAGGAAGCCACCTAGCTCTCTGCTTTTGTCACAAGCCCATTCTGTTTCATAGATAAGTAACATAAGACACACCTCTCAAATAATTTTCAAAGTTTCAAAGAGTTCCTATCAGAGGAGAGCACATATTAGAGAAAATACCTTACAGGTGTCCTGTCTCCATGGTAATCCATCATGGATTCTTACAGTTTTCTCCCTTTTTTCCTGATAGATTTGATGGTCATATTTCTATTCAAAATCAATTTATATTTTGGGTTCTTTAATTCATCCAATCAACAGTTACTTAATATGAAGATCTTTATTGTGCATTTAGTTTTTTACTGATTATGTGGTATGCATTTTATCTGCATTGCCCATGTCAGTTTCATGACATGCCTATGAGATAGATATTAAGTGACCCCATCTCAGAAAAGGGCACACTGAGTAACTGTCCTGTGTAACTAGCTAAGCTGAGATTTGAGTCTGGTAGTGTGTCTTTAGCAAACACTTGTAACCACCATGCCTTATTTTCACTAATGTCCAAGTTATTATTGTGATGAATGACTTTATTGATTTGTGACATTATTGCATGTCTAAAAGTAGAACATATTTTATCACATGTGAATAAATTGGTTTGTTCAAAAGAACAAAACTACTTTAAATTCCAGCTCTTCCAGAAAGTCTTAGAAATATGGGAATTTTATCCATACATTATTACTGACAAAAGAGTCTCCTTTTAAGAAATCAAGCAGGGGAAATTGCTCTGTGGTTAAAAGCACTTACTGTGCAAGCAAGAAGACCTGAATGTCTATGCACTATTGTGTCCCCCGAACCCATGTGTGGACACAACAGTGCATACACCCGTAGTCTCTGCATGACTGTGGGCAAGACAGAAGTGGAACCAGGAGAATGCCAGAAGCTTGAAGGCCTGGAGGTTGGCTACTCACCTCCATACATCCACTGTGGTACATTTATGCCCATGCATACATATGGGAGAGAGAGAGAGAGAGAAAGAGAGACAGGAGAGGGAGAGAGAGAAAACGAATAATGCTATATACGGTAGGTACTATTAGTCTCATTTCACAGGTTGCAATATTCTTACAATCTCAAGAAACTTAGAATACAGATTTACAGAAAAAGCAGTTTTTAAATGCAAAGACAACAAGCCTCAGTGAAGCAGAGGAGAAAGTAGTTAAATGTGATTCCCACCTTCCTTAAGGTTTATCTATGTTTCTTCCACTGCCCTTCGTATACAGCCCAGAGGAAGATGTCAATCAACTGTTTTATAAATATGAGTCTTTTATTGACATGGAAGGCATTTGTGAGCAAGGAATCCCACCCACTCTACTATATGGAACTTATTCTTAGAAGAATTATTATTACTATTACTGGGGACATTCAAAAAGGGTAAAATATAGAATTAATGGAGGTTTGATTTGTGAGTAAGTATATTTCAACATTCAATGGTAGAAAAGCAAATTTTGAAAACCAATTTTAATAGGTAAGAATAACAAGTGTATGCAAAAGCAGAGGTAAATTTCATCCAATATCCGACTCAGACCTATAATTTTGTATAATTTAGCACATACATCTATCTCTGGTAAGCTACATGGAAGTTAACAAATCTTATAATCCAGGTAAACATTAAGAAACTTGGATGTTTCCAGTTAAGAAAATTAAATTTCTAGGAAATGACCTTTCTCAGCTAGTGAATGGAAAATATTGAGGTTGTTCAAGAAAAAACAAACAGTTGGCACCTAGGGAAATTGGAATATTTAAAATTATTCCTTGAAGAGCTAAATGACCTTTACTTTTTCTCACTAAATATAAAATGCTCACCTGTGTCCTGATTACACATTCGTGGAGAGTTTGATTCGAGGTTTTTGAGCATTTAGACTTAAGAGTATTTGACTTTCCAAAACTCATAGGTTTATAGAAAAAGGAAGTTCGCCTAGGAATAGATCTGGATCTCTGTCTAGCTAATATTATGAGGGGAAAAAATAAAGGAAAAATATACTGTGATCTCAGACTCACAATCAACAAAGCTACCCTTACTTCCACTTGAAAATAATGGTTTAAGTTAAATGAGTGCAGCCTATCCCATTCCCAAAGTTGGCCAAGGGAGACCAAGGGTTACATAAAGTTGAAAAGCCATTGGCATCTGTTAGCACAATATTTTGACAATCAGATATTCAGAGGTGCTTATCTAGTATTTCCACCTTTGAGTTCTGCAAGGGAGGAACAACCCCCCTTTCTCTTAAAAGCAATGCTAGAATCTTTTGAACTAAGCTAACAAAAGATAGATAGATATGGGAAAGGCATAAACACGGGTACCTGAGCTAATAAAAGTAGTTGGCTTGCTTAGTGGTTTAAGTTAAAAGCTTATAAACCTAATTAAGTAGGAGAAATAGAGTGGAGAATAGTTTCTTTGGGAAGAACAAATAAGCTGCTTTAAGAAAGAAAAATGGGTTTGTCAAGGGAAAAACTTTTCCTGGGTTGATGTGAACTCAAGTCTTGTGCCCTAGATAGAGCACAAACAGACCAAAGGGCAGTTACACCAAAACCAGTTTGGTGAGCCAATGAGTTTATTGGGGTTACTTACAGAGCAGGGTGAGTGCTTGCTTCCAGGAGCCACAGATGAATCAAACCCAAACAGCTGAATCACCAGAAAGCCCACCTCAGCATCTGTGACACTCAGAGAAGCTGCAGCTCCAGAGCACACTTCAGTTGGAGAGGCTCTCTTCCCTAAGCAGTTGCTTTCCCCTTATAGAGCCTTAGGGTGGGGTCTTGCAGCCCTTTCCCAGACTTGTTGACTTTCTGAGTCTCTGGAATTTCCTTCCTTCACTGCCCTCTCAGGAAGGGATGTTTGTTTTTAGCTAACATGACTTCCTGAATCCCCTGAGCCTCCTTTCTCTCTTTCTTTCTTCAATTCAGAGGAAATCTACTACATATCAGAGTTTATAGAGAGAAAAAACAAGAAGAAAGTTTGTGATGATGCCTGTACAGGTCTGAGTGGTCATTGCTCTTCCCACTTTCTTCAGGGACATACAACTTCCCTGGAGGAGATTTACAGCAGGTCTTCTCTTGTTTTGTCTAGAGAAGTTTGTGTGCAGTAAGAAGGCCGTCTTCATTTCTGCTTTTAATCAGATAAGCTAGGAAAAGGAATTTTAATATTTTTAAATCTATTAATTGCAAATATCTTTAAGCTTAAAATTATTTTTATACAAATTCTGAACTGCAAGTTCACGTTTGTTTTCATTTACTTGCCATTGTCATAAAAGTATTATTTCTATGTGAATTTCTCACCAATGCCATAAAATTAGTATGTCCGTGCTGTGTGTGTCTGTGTGTGCATATGAGTGTGTGAGTTTGTGTGCATGCATGTGCACACAGGATTGAACCCAGGGCCTCATTCATAATAAGCATGTATTCTATTATGAAGCTACACCCCCACTTCTTGTATGGTTTTATTCTTAAAATATGCAAATGTAAAGACTTCAAAGTGCTGTTGTTGTTCATCCCAACACAGCTATTAAATGCCATGCTTTTTAAAAGTAGAAACATAATATAATCCATCACTTTTTTTCTGATTTATTATCACTTTTCAAAACAGAATAAAGAAATGAACATGAAACAATAGCATTTTTGTTGCTACAGTAGCACCTGTATTCACTGGTTTATTTAGATATGAAAAAAAATTGGACTGAAAGTGTTTCAGATCCTCCAAGAGAAAATCACAGTGACCTAACAGAAAACTACTGTAACCCTAGAACTTTTACTTATGATTGAGGATGAGTAATTCAGATTAGAGCAGGGTATTTTTATTATCACTGAGATCTTATTCTGGCCCCCTTTCCACTCTCTGGTCCTTGTAATTTATGTCAAAAGAATTCAAAGACACACACTTAAAAGGTGGGCAAAGTTTATTATAGAGTAAGATGAGACACGGTTGAGTGGTAAGAACAGACAATAGCCAAAAGACCGTTGTCCCATTCTACATTTTAAATAGACTTTCCATTATTTCTAAACTCTCTCCAACAGACACCTTGCCTTGCAGTCCATTTTCCTGCCCAGGGGATTGATGGGTTCATTTGGATCCACTTTAAGTGAAGTAACAATAGTAAATTTGTGTTCTGTACCAGAAAGCTCCTTGCTGGCTATTAACTCTATGTTTTTTCTCTTTAATGTGACAAAAGAGTTGACCAAAGGAACTCAAGGAAGGGAGACTTATTTTGGGTAAGAGTTTCAGGGGACAGCCATCATCACAGGGAAGGTATGTCAGCAGAAGCTGAGGCAGCTGGTCACTTTCTGTCCACATTTAGAAAGTAGAGAGACACGTATGCCTGTGCACAGCTTGTTTTCCCCCTTTTCTTCAATCCCAGACTCCAGCCTAGGGAATGGTGCTACTCACATTAACGGTGGGCATTTCCTCCTCTACTAAACCTCTCTGCAGAGTCTCATAGACACTTCCAGAGGTTTATTTCCCAGGTGATTCTAAAATCAGCCCAGCTGATCATGAAAAGGAATCGTTGCTATAAGGTTACTAATCTTTTGTCTTATCAGGCAGATTAAAATTGCATACCTTCACTAAGGCCAAGGGATATGACTCAACTCCCATTATTTTTTTTTTGAAAATTTATTTATTGTTAATAATTAGAAACACTGTATGAACAAGTCTAGTACCCTCACTTCCCTCCTCCCTGACCCCAAACTACTGAGGGCCCTCCTCAGTGGGATTGCTGAAATGGCCCATGAAATGGGCAGTTATGAATTGTACAAGCAGTAGCCAGATGTTTTTGTGTGTATGTGATGCTGTTTAGGGGGGTAATGTCTTGGGATGTTCACCCCATCATGGCTCTTATAATCTTTCTGCCCCCTCCTCAGCAAAGTTCTCAGAGTCATGGTGGGTGAATTTTAAGTCGGCTTTATTGTTGAGCTCTTAAGAGTGTCTGGATTTCTGCCTTGAACTACTTTAGGCATCCTCAGCATCTATCTCCATTGTCCTTTCATAGGTTGTCTGACGTGCTATGAAGGCAGCTCTTTTGCACATCTCAGCCACTTCCTTAAAGGTTTTCTTAGGGCTCTAGATGATGAGTTAGGGGTAGCTCATCTCCCGCTTGGGTGTCCCCCATCATCTCAGGTCCTATTGGTGGAATTGGGTTGTCCACAGTTCTGAAAATTACAAACAGAATCTCCAGTGAGATCAGTATTGGCTAAATGAGACATACATTGTTAATTTGGCAAGGTTTTAATGGGTATAACCTCTCTGTAGACCCATGGTTAGTGGGGACTTCTCTGTGGAGTTTGGGTTTTTGGTCTTTGTTGCAGTCAGCTTTCTAGTTGCTACGCAGAAAGAACCCAAGCAAACAGCGGCAGGAAGGTGTGCCAAACACTGGCAAGGGGAAGCTGGCTTATAACCCCCATAAGCCCGCCCCAACAACACAGTTCTAGTGAGGTTCTAATTCCCGAATTGCCATCAGCTGAGGATCAATCTATCAGAACACATTCATTTGTTTGTGGGGGACACCTGGATCAAACCATGACAGTCTTCATAAGAAATTGCCTTGCATTCCAGTATAAGTTAAGGGTTACCTGCCACTAAAGCAGATCTCTTAGCCAATTAGTGAGACACTGATTACTCACCTATGTTAAGCGCTATTATTGCACAGATGAGCATTTCTTATCTTGCTGGTCTCTGCCATCTAGCAGTGTGCTCTGCAGCCTTAGGCCATTGGTTGGTGTTGTATACAGATGTTTCCTGCTTTCTCAGAATATTGCTGGTCAGTTTCCACTGGCAGCTCATGTAATGCCTTTCAGCACTACACAAGGTAACCTTCTGGAGCTGGTTTCCTTTCCCTATCCAGCAGGATCTCTTGATGCTGTGCAATTCAGGAATAGGGTCTTATCTTTTGCCTGAGGTGAATATTCAAGAGCTTTGACAGGATCCTGTCTTGTTTGGGGGACCTCGAGGGTCACTTTGATCAACAACTCAGTGTGGGAATGTCATAGTCAGCCACAGGTCACTGGGATGAATCTTCAAACAAGGCACAATTTGGGGGAGGAAAGTATTTATTGAAACTACAGATTGAGGGGAAGTTCCATAACAGCAAAAGAGGCTGGCCCTCTTTCACAGGTCTGAGCACTGAGCACTGACACCACACATACAGAACAGGGAACAGGCAGGAGGACCAAAGAGAGAATTTCTTCCCCTTTATATAGGCTTAGGATGGGGTCTTGCAACCCTATCCCAGACTTAATGGCTTCCTGAGTCTCTGGAATTTCCTTCCTGCATGACCCACACAGGAAAGGATGTTTACTTCCAGCTTCTTTGAGCATCTTTACATCCTGTCCCTTGCTGAGAGGCTGCCTTCCTGTAAACATCCTCAGACACCCACCCAAGATAATTAAAAATATCAAGTTGACAATAAAACCTAACCATCACAGGGAAGTAAACAATTACTGGACAGGGAGTTATAGGCTAGAGTCATTTGTCTTAGAGTTAGGCTTCCACCTACCCTCTTCAGGGCCCTTGTTACCAGTCAATGCTCCCAGCTACTTCAAGAACTTACTGTAAGAAAGTAAGGATTCTATGTTGTTAATTCTTTATGGATTTAGATTAGTGTATATCTTCCCTTTGTCCCATTCCCTCCCTCCCTCCCTCCCTCCACTCCCCACAATTCCTTCCATCCCTTTTGTTCATCACCTAAATCAATAGTCAGGTTTGCTTACTATTCAAGTTCCATGCTTTTGACCAGTGATTAGTCCCAGCATTTCAGCTTCTGGTTTTAAAAGCTGCTGATAATGAGACTGAGTCTATGCCCAATGAACTTTAAGCCAGTTAATATCTATTTAATGGCCTCCCAAAAAGGCCTTGGAATCAGAGTCCCAGCTCAGGGGGTTTTCTGCCTTTAAGATAAGTCTACATGTAGCACCATCTTAGCCTAAAATCTCTTACTTTTGTACTCCTTATTCACTTCCATTGTGAAAGAAAAAAAAATAAGAAAAACCAACAATGAAAATCAGTGTTACTAGAGAAAAACATTACTCAGTGAGGTTGAGGAAGTGTCACTCCACAGAGAAATCCTCCAGGCCTCACTTGAAATCAAAACAGAATGAGAAGGGAGCTTGTCTCATTTCTTAGCAGTACTTGCACATTGAGTTCTAAAATTGAACTATCAAACTAGTCTATTGTAGGTTTTTAGTTAGCTTTAAATAGCTCTGATTTTTTTCCAAAAAGATTTTCCAAAGACACTTGTGAACTGAAGCAAATAAAATATTCCTTTATAGTCTTTTAAATACATAAAAATTGATTGTCCCCAAAATTTCACTTCTAGGAATGTGTCTAAGAAGACCTGCTCCATATGAGAGGCTATAGAAACATAGGTGTTTTTGTAACAGGCATGATGGGGCAAAAACCAACACAGTAGCCACTGGTCCCAATATGCCATTTAAGGAGACAACTAATAATAAGAAACAGGAAGATATTAATCAATTTTCCACCTTGGGAAGAACAAATGGATGGGTCCAGTGATGATCTACAGTACTGGCATGCTTCCGGTTTAAACAGAAGAACTGGGACCGAGGCAAGAAGTATGCATAATTAGTCAATCTTGGTCTAGTGACCAGTCTCAGCTCTGGTTTTGCAAGGAGGACTACAGAAGTTATCATTGTCATTTGAAGGACTCAGTCATGCTCCTATAAAATGACCGCTTTAGGTTTCATCCTCACTCTCCTTTACCTGGCTTAGTGGTGTTCTGTCCTGTGAGGTTTCGATCTTCCTGGAATCCAAATTGACTGCAGGCTTAGAACAAAAACTTACCTTTGTATCTTTAGCCTTGAAGAGGGATGAGATAGGTTAGACAGATGTTCTGAGTGATTACCATGCTCATACAGAACCAAGGAGGTCTGAGCCGATATAAAGGGAACAGACACAAAATGAGGGCAGAGATGCCAGGTATTTCTGATGTCAGTCACCTTGCTGGCCCAAGTGAAAGTCAATGCACTTTGGCAAAACCAGAGTCTAAGTGCCTATTATATTTTTAGTTTAGAAAAATTGGCATAAAATACAACATTTCGACACAATAAGAGAATATTGAACTATTAAAAATAAATCTTTCCAGGTGCTCCTGCTATATAGTTCTAATCCCAGTACATAAGAAGGGAACCAAGGAGGATCATGAGTGTGAAGTCACCCTCAGATCCATAGTAAGTTCGAGGCCAACTTTCGATAACTGAGACTCTATTTCAGAAAAAGAAAAATAAATAAATAAATAAAAGATAAAATAAAACATAATAATGAAAAGGAAATCTTTAATGAACAGTTTTGTGTGTATACTCGATTTCTCCCAAGCATTTGAGCACAGGTGTGAGAAGTTGGCACACCAGGTCTGGTTGTTCAGTGCTAGCGTATCTCTAGGGGTGACCGGAGCCCTGATTAATCCATGGTTAACTGCTGGGGATGTGGCTTTCACAATGGTCTTTATGATGCTATTTAAAGCTGCTGTTATGCACACCTGAAACAATCAGACATGCCATAACAACTTGCCAGGACTTGTAAGAATTAATTTAATCAAACATCAAGATTAATGATGTTCGTTGTTTCATGGTTGGGCCCTGAATCTGTTGCCATGGTTGGCTGCCTAGCAGGATAGACCTATGTGATAGACCCTCCATAGAAACCTGAGGCTTTGCAGGCTTTCCCTGGCAGAGACCCTTCTCTTTGCTCACTGTTGCTGTCAGCTAGAGGGAAAACACATCGTGTGTGATCACAGAAAGAGAAGTCTGGGATTGTTTTCATCTGAATTTTTCTAAACTATATTTAACACATCTCTTTCTCCTGTTATTCCCACTTCACTTTCTGGAATAAACTTTAGCTTTGGATATACCTTGCTTTTAAGTCTTATGAATCTTTCTGGTGACTCAGAAAAGAAAGGTGACAGTCAGCCCCCGCCCCTTCCAATACATTATGCTGTCCATTCTGCCCACAACTCCTGGTTCACATAATTTGTGTTGTCATTTCTGTGATGACTTTGACATTTAGCTATGATTCATCTATCAAACAATATTGCCAAACAGCTGGGTCTGGTTCACACTTTAACACCTCCAGCCAAAGGCCATCCTCAGAACTTGTGAAGCTAAGTCCTTTACCGTATCGAGAACCAGAGAGCAACACGAACAGGAGACTTACATTCTGAGCTCAGGAGATGCTTTCACAAAGGTCCAGGCCAGAGAATACAAACATGAATGCTGTCAAGGAAATGAGGATTTCCAGAAAACACCAATAGAAAGAAGCCAGTGTGCTAAGCTACTAATGTTTTGCGTCCTTTGGTCCTCTGGTGACAATGGGTTTGGGCAAATATTTGGAGGTATAGTCAGCAATGCTCACCAGTGGTCCAATGGATTCTCATACCTGAAGATTATTAATTTTATCCTCAGCATTTGCCTCTGGCTCTACTTTTTTTCCTTCAGTTTTTCATCCCAGGAAATAATTTTTGGAATGTTAGACACTTGCTGATCTTCCCTGAGCTGTTTATGAATTTTAGGTGCTATTCTTTAGATGTGATATTCCCTTGGTAGCACGGCATGTTAGATCCTGTAATAGAACACATAGTAGAACATCAATGACTTCTATTTACATGTGTTTGTCTTCTGCACTGGGATCTTTCATAACCACACTTATTTCTGAGAGAACACATGTTTAGATTAGTTGTCAGATTTATAAGAGTTTTCTAAAATGGAATAAAGGGGTGGAGGAGTGCACCATGCATCTGTGCTTTGTGGACACTTGGAATTTGAAATCTATGAGTCAGACTAATGGAAATGATCCTTCACTAGCAAAATGGTGAAAGTAATCAGTAATCATTGTTTTTAAATACATTTAATGCTTTGCAGATATGAAAATAGAAAAAGCAGAGTAAGGATGCTGACCTGTTCCAAATTGTCAATCATTACAAACATGAATTCACTTGGAGCTATTTTGTTTTAATTGGTTCTAATACTGAGATAATCTATCATACTCATTCTAAGAAAATTCAAATTGGAACCCTAGTTTCCTAGTTGATAGCACCAGCCTGTCTCCCAATATTTGTTCTTCTTTCCTCAGTTTAAAAATTAAAGAAGAAAAGGGACTACATGGGAAGAAGGGGTTCAGCAGGCAGGGAATTTAGAAGGGAACTAGAGTAGGTAATAAGATAGGATTTAGATCAAAGTACATTATAGACATCCATAACATTTGTCAATAAATCAATAAAAAATGAAAATAATCACCCTGGCCATTTGTCTAGGTGTGATGGTTAGCAAGCTGTTATTTATTCTTTTACAGCTATGGGAAGACTGCTCTAAATTTTGTGATCATTCTAGGTCAGTATCAATCAACGCTCCCATCTTTTCTGCCACGTTCCTTCTAGACTCTGACAGAAAGATGTCAATATCTTTTATTATATAATTCTTCAGTTTACACAACTTCGAAATGGCCCTCACAATTAGGTAAATCTGGAAGAAAACATGGTATCTGTCACTCATAGTAAAGTAGATCTACTGGAATAAAGGATTTTGAAACATCATAGGAGGCTCACTAATTGATTCTGTCATTCACTGTGGGCTGGAGAGAATGTGACATAAATCAGGCTTGAGGGTAATCATTTTTTTTTCTAAAGAATATTGACAGGGGCTGGAGATATGGCTCAGCGGTTAAGGCACTTGCCTCCAGTGCCTGAGGCCCCTGGTTCAATTCCCCAGGACCCACATAAGCCAGACACACAAGGGGGTGGCCCTGGTGCGCTCTCTCTCTCTCTCTCTCACTCTCTCTCTCTCACATCATCTATCTCCTGTATCTCTCTGCTTGAAATGAATAAATAAAATATTAAAAAAAATATTGACAAATTGTATTCTTATTGTGATCAGGAAAATGCTTTAAAATTGTTCTACAGGCCTGAGTGATGACTCAGTGGGTAAAGCCACCTAGCCATCAGGAGCTGAGTTCTGATACTCAGAATCCATGCAAAATACTGGATATGGTGGTGTGTGCATTTATTCTGGGTACTGGGTGGGTATAGACAGGGAATCGGGGCTCATTGGTTAGCTAGTTGTGCTAGATTGGTGAGATCTAGTTTCATTTAGAGACTCTGTCTCAAAGAATAAAGTGAGGATTATGTCTGACTGACATCAACATCTGGTCTTCAAACAAACACACATGCATACAATGCTTGTGCAGCATATACGAGTCCACTTGTGCAAATAGGCATACACTCATGCACACACACCACACATATATATGTATGAAAAAATGATGTGAGTGCATCATGTCTCACACCTGGGATGCTAAAACACTTTCATCGGAAGTATAATGTGAAGAAGCATAAGAACATTATTAGTACTACAGTTTCAGAAATGTATCTTCCATAATTTTTTTTTTTTGGATACTATAAGTACATTTGTTCTTCCAAGACACCTCTTTTCTCATTCCGGTGGCTCCAGGGCACAGACATATGTACCAATCACCAAGAGTTTGCAACATAGAATGAGCCAAAAATGAAGGAAGTGTTGCCATGGGAAGCTGGGGTGGTGACAGGCCAGAAGCTGAACACACTAGCTCATAGTAAATGACACATCACGCAGAGAGGAGTGGGGAAGTTCCAATCAACTAGTAAAAAGCCAATTAAAGCTCTCTAACACAGCTTGTGAAAGTACAGGGCCATTTTCAGTCAAGTGGACCTTAGCTGGAATTCCAGCTTCATGGTTCATGATTGTGTAACTTCAGCTAAGTAACTTAAAGCTCCCAAATTTCAGTTATTTTAACCAAAAAGGAAAAATCACAAGAGCTTGTAATATAATATCTAACAAGTGCCATCTTGATGCAAATTTGAAGTCATGGCTAGAACCTCTCGCAGCCTCCTTCAGGGATATGTGCTAAGTCCATGCACCAATCTCTCCCTGGAAGGGTTGTAATACCCCTAGCTTAGAATAAATATACATCTCAACTGTCAGAGGCTACAGCAATCACATATCTAGGGATAGCCCCTTCCTTCATCTTTGTGGCCTCAGAAAATTCCCAATACTCTATCAATAGGAAGCCCTTGGAAGCTAACAAATTTCACCAGCCTGCCATGTACCAGCACACGCTTCCTTCTGAAGTCCTAGCCTTGCTGCTGTCTTCTCTCCAAGTTGCAAAGCCCCCAGGAGCCCTGCTCAAGTCTCTCTTCAGAGCTTTCTTTAGCAAGTGATAGTAATGTGTGCCTTTCATCAGTCTAGGTCATTTTTTTTAGTTCCTACTATCATCAAAATCAGATTTCTACCTTGCGTACTACGGCTCAGGGAGAATAGTGGAAGAAGGGGCAGAAAGATTGCAAGAGCCTCAGGGTGGGGTGGGAGCAGAATGAGTCACTGCCTCTCCCTTCTCCCCCACATTGCAGACTGACTGATGCCACTTGGTTCCCACAGTGAATACTGATAACCACACAGAGGAAGTCCCTTAGCAGAATTGAGGCAGGGGAGAGGGGATATGAGTACAACCTTTTTATTTAAAAAAAAAATAAGGTTTTAAAAAGTGTAATGTAAGAAAAGAATAGCATTTTTTTTTTGCAATTTATAGATTAGATGTGAAAATCCAGAATTTGTTTAGCAAACTGCCCAGTGAAGAGCTGATTTTTCCTCTCACACCATTATTTACCCATGAAGAATTCCTCTGTAGGATAACTCCATGCTATGAAAAACTAGAAAAGAAAAATGGCCAAAGTTTGGTTTTGGATTCACTATTTAGAGAAATTGAAGGGCTGGAGAGATGGCTCAGCGGTTAAGGCACTTGCTTCCAGTGCCTAAGGCCCCTGGTTCAATTCCCCAGGACCCACATAAGCCAGACCCACAAGGTGGTGTCCCTGGTGCTCTCTCTCTCTCTCTCTCTCTCTCTCTCTCTCTCTCTCTCTCTCTCTCTCTCTCCATGAAAATGAATAAATAATAATATTAAAAAAATAAAAAGAAATTTTTAAAAAATTGAAATAATAGCTATACCATCATTAAAAACATTTCTTTCTCTACACAAATCCCACTTTCTAACTTATAAAGAGCACAGAACACAGAAGAGTGACAGAGAGGAAAACGACAGATTCCAGCAAGGGTCACTGAATACCTGATATTTGACTTTCATGCACATTGTTCCCCACTTTCTACTGGGATGTTGATAAGGAGCCTCAAGGATTTCACTTGCTCTTGCTTTAAGAGAAAAGAGGGTGCTGGGAGCCACAGGAATCAGAGCCAAGTTTTCAGAGACCAGACACAGTGTGAGTATGGCTGTTTTACAGCAACCTCTCGAAAGCCACAGGGCTTTGCAGAAGCTGAGGAACAAGGGCCTGTGAAGGATCTATGAGAATGGAAGGTGGATCAGAACTGGCAGTTTGTCCGATGGGGATGTCAATCGCCTAAGGAAACCCTGAGCAGGATGGTGATAATTGCCAATACTCAGAATTGTAGTGTCTATTCTCTGAGGTGTCATCATAGGTAGCTGTAAGGACTAGACTTCTCTTTGTCATATTGCCACATCAGCCACATGTCAGACAAGTTTAGGGATATCCATATACTCCCATTCTTTTGAGTCTGAAGTGCTAGGATGTTAGGTTCAACCAAAAGAAGATTGATGTGAGATTCTTGTGTCCAGGAACCAAAAACAATGTGTGATTCTTGAGTTCTTAGTGAGACTAGAACTCCAACCCAAGCCTTCTCTACATGAAGGGTAAATTATTAAAGATTCATTTTAAGGAAGAAAGTAAGTGAGGGGAGAAAGGAAAAGCTCTCATGCTCAGTAGCTTGGAGGGCTCTTGAGCAGATGCCATGTGGCAGCCTGATCTGAGCTCCTTTACAACCTTGGAGATATAAATTAGGAGGTATTTTGTTGGGCTATGTCTCGGAGAGCAACGATTTTGATTGTCTGGTGGGCATGAAGAAAAGGTGTGGAGGCGGAGTGGATCCACTGATCTGGTTATGGTGTTGAACACAGGTTTGGAGAAAAGCTAATGAAACTATTCAAGGTCAAGAACAGGAAAGTGACTCTGAGAAGCCATTTTCTAGTCTGGCCAGGATAGGTGTCTATCGATATTCTCCTGGGCCTCTGTCCCTGGCTTATTACCTATAAAGTCATCTATTCTGTATCACTATGAGCAGGAGTGAAGCATCACTCTGGGCTTGTAATCAGTGAGACGCCTCTTTGATTGCCAATGTTCATTTCTCTGTTATGGACATCATGCAGGTCATGGTTAGTCATGTATGCCACAAATGAATTAGTAGGTCTCCTCAAGAAAGTTGTGGAGGGATACTATCAAACGCTTACAGAAATAAGCTTTTTCCTCTTTATTTTTCTTTGTTTTGTTTTGTTGTTTATTTTTGGAGACAGGGCCTCAGTTAATCCTAGGCTATCCTATAATTCACGATGTCTTCCAGGTAGGCAGCCTTGAACTATTAGTGATCCTCCTACCTCAACCTCCCTAGTTCTTGGATTATATGTGTGGGCAATCATTCCTGGTTTAGGTATCAGATTTTCTATAATAAGCCAATGATATTGCAAAGTTAATTTATCACTACTGAACCTTGTGAATCTTTGGTAATATAGACTCCAGGATGTGCACATCTCAGTTCAAGAAAACCACTCAAGAATGGCTGAATATAATGTGAAAAATTTTTAATCCTTGAGTATAGGATTACTACTGGATAATCAGATAATGTGGAGAAAATCATATATATATATATGTATATATTCACATTTATTGTAAGCCAAATTTAAATATATGAGAAAAGGCATACCAAGTCTAGCTAACCATTATTAATATTGTAAGATAACTAAGTATTGTCAAGGGATAAAGTATTTGGATGCCAGGTGGATTTGTGGCCTAGCTTTGCCACTTTTTATGAGGCATGATCATTTTTTAAACTTCTTGGAATTCGTCTTGCTCATGAAGGGAGGATAAGAACAGTACCTAATAGGACTGTAGTAAACATTAGTTGAGATGATGCATGTAGAGTTTTTAACAGAGGACCATCCTATGGAAAGCATATAGTCAGTACTTGTTATTAATGTGCTTGGGCACCACTGGCTTCAGGTCCACATAGGCCCTATAGCAACACATAAGTAACCACAGGGAAGTTCCCTAAGTCCCCAACTAAACAAAGAGGGTACTATAAAAGTGACATCTAAGATAACCAAAATAAATATGTGAATATGAAGCTTCAACCTTCAGACACTTTTGCTCTGTAAGCGCCTGTTGCAATCGGAACCAGTGGGGAGCTAATGAAACCTTTAGTTATTCTTGGGAGCTTGTTTATCTGTTTGTCAAAGAGACAGATATCACTGCTTATATTATGTTGAACTCCACCTGTCTTAGAATGATAAGCAAGTTGAAATAGGTCAAATAGTTTTCAAGATGAGTATTTTTATTTACAAAAATCTTCTGGGTAACTTACAAGAGCAAGTATGCTGGTATTCTCATCTCCTGTGTACCATTTACTTTACGGCCTCCTGAGTGCTGTCTGGTGGTGAATTGTTCTGTTTATAGCTTTAAAATTGCTATCTGGGTGGCAGTCTTCTGTTTGGAATCTTGAGATGGCTGTCTAGTGGCTTTGCTCCCCATAGTTTATCATGTAGTGTGGTGATACTTGGAGGGAAATACAATTAGCTAACTACGCACCTGCTCAGAGTACAGATTAATGTGTATAACTTGCAGTATGCGATATATCTTGGGGGCTTGTAGTTAAAAATTTTTAAATAGAGATTTTATGAAGTTTTGTAATGTAGATTTTTT